>JACGCM010001873.1:0-274383 GCA_014058105.1 Kingdonia uniflora | reverse complement strand
CACTCTGATTGGTTAGAAAACTATATGGAATGGCTGATACGGCAGCGTTTGTGAGGTTGGATCGCTTCTAAGAGTTTATATCGAACGATAACATGCTAGGATAGTTATCAAATGATTCTTAATACCTTAGTTTGAATTGGTCTAAAACCCATCAGGTGTATGAAATCCGGACCATTCAAAAATTAAAATTGGCAGTATTTCGATTCTTTGTTACTTCCGCCTTTGTGCCGATCCGAACAATACTCATTGAAATGAGACATCCTCCAAACAGTTCCGGTAGCACATGTCGATTAAAACCATCGAGTGGTCCTATCCGACTGGTCAAAAATCCAAATCGTGGCGCATTGCGATTCAGGTTAAAACATCCAAAGCATGTTGTTGGTGAAACGCACTCCATAAAACCTCTAACTTCTCAACGATAGTATTAATTATCCATATTTCTCTGAATCGCGATTTAAGCACTCGGGAAGGTTCGAAATCCGAACCAGTCATAAATAGCAAGCATTCGGGATGTATTTGCCCAATTTATTGTTGTACTATTCCAAGCGCAGTTTCTAGTCGATACAAACTTTTAAAATCGATACAACTCTCTTAAACGAGGTTGCACTATACCATGCTAATCCCCGAATTGTCGATACTAAAGACATCACAGAGTACGACGAAATATGCAGCGTCAAATATTGCATACACTAGGCAGTATATGTATATTCTTTGGTAACTACCTACATGTTGTCGGTCGTACAGACACTCTCCTATAGACAAATACATACTCCCAAAACGATTGCCCGGTAATCAAAATTTCGCATTATAACCATGGCGAGTGAGTAGCATAATCCGACCGGTCAAGCTTTTAAACGGGAGATTGCATTCCTTTGTACGATAACTATCCACGCATGGTCTTTATTGAATGACGAACTATAAAAACACATCATTCTCTAACGAAGGCTAGCCCGCGTATCCATATTTCTCTGAATCGCCCGATCTAATAGCAAGGATTCGATGAGTTCTAAATCCCAACAGTCATAAATAAAGTCAGACTATTGCGATTATTGGCCTAATATGCCTAGCATGGCTCCCGTCAGTCGAAAACGAAACTCTTTAACGATTACCAAGCCCTCAAACGTCGTTTGGCCCCATATTCACAAGCTTCTCAAATGCGATCTTAAACCATCTAGAGGTACGAATATTTACCAGATAAAAAATTCAACTCGAGAGTATTGCGATTCTTTGCGGTAACTATCCTAGCATGTTTCGGCTTGAACACAACTCATTAAAAAAGATCCAACATCGTCAAAACGAGTTGCACTGTAAGCCTGCTTTTTGAATTGAGATCTAACCTCGAGATTGTACATAACTCACGTAGCCGGTCAGAAATTCAAACTAGAGGATATCGATGACTTTCATTTGATAACTCTCACTGCATGTTGTTGATCGAAGAAATGAACTCTTGAGGCAACTCCAATCAAAAGAGTAGCTCGTCATCCAACTTCATATAATGCGTTCGCTAAAGCATCGGAGACGGGAAGCGTACAATCGATGACTAGAAAAAATTAAAACGTTAGTACTTGCGCTTCAGTTTGGAAACTATCCTAGCCCAATGGTTGACGTTGCTTATCGAAATCTTCTTATAATGATAGCTGGTCCTCTCAAGACCGAGTTCTGCCTGTCATAGAACCAAACTTCTCATAATTGACGATAGAAACTATCTTGTGGCACACAATCCATACCGACGGTTCAAAAATTCAAATCGGAGTATTGCATTCATTTGTACTATCCAAGCAGTTGTCTTGATCGAAACGAACTCTTTAAAATCGCCTCCAACATCTCAACGACGTAGCCGGACATGAAACTTCGCGAAATTGCCACTCTAAGTATCGGAGGGTGTTGAAATCAGAACCAGTCACAATAAATAGAAACCGGGAGTAGTTGACGATTAATTTTGTAACTATCCAAGCCACGTTGCCCAGTCCGAATCTCGAACTACTTTTAATCGATCCAACCCACAAACGTGCTGCGCCGTGTATCCAAGTTTCTCAAATTTCGAATCTAGAATCACATTGAGAGCTACGGAAATATGGTAAAAACTCACTTAAAAATTACAAACTGAGTAGTATTGCGATTCATTTTTGTAACATTTGGAATTTTTCGTCGTTTTGAAACAAACTCATAAAAATGATACAACCTCGTCGACAAGTTGCATCAGCAAGCTTTTCTGAAATGATGCAGTCTAAACCATCCGGCAATGAACTAAGCCAGACCAGGCCCAAATATTCAATACTGGACCGGAAGTATGCATTTCATTTTCTATAAACTACTAGATGTTAGTCCGAGTGAAGCAAAATTATTAGAAGCCCCGATCCAAAACTCCACAAACGCAGTTGTCCGAATCCAACCACCATGAATTGCCCGCTCTAAAGCATTGCGCAGTGTACAAACACCAGAAGGCAGTATTGCAGATGTATTTGCGTAACTTACTCCGTATTTTGCCCGTCAGTAACGAACTTCTTAGAAAAGGATTACATCAATACTCTAGCGAGTTAGCCGTGATGCCACAACTTCTCAGAATTCGATAGAATAACATGAAGTTGGAGTACAGTAATCTTACCGGTCATAAAATTCCAACCGGAGCCATTGCGATTTCAGGTGGCTAACTCCCAAGCATGATAGTGGGTCGAAACGAACTTCATGACAACCAATCCAAATCTAAAAAAAGTAGCCTGGTGATCGAACTATTTCTTTGAATCGCGATCATTAAGCATCGGAGATGTTCTGAAATCCAACCAATCATAAATAGCAAGTCGAGGAGTATTAGCGACTTTATTTTGAAGTGTACCTAGCATCTTGGTCTCGCAGAATTAAACCTTTAAAATCGATCCAACCTCTCAAACAGTTCTCCGGTATCCAAGCTTCCCAGGATAATTGCGATTAAAGCACATAGCTATGGCTACGAAGATATGTACCATTCAAAAATTCAACCTAGAGTATTGCGATCATTTTGGGTATACGGACCTAATCATGTTGTCTGTTGACAAACAAAGCCCTTAAAAAAGGTCCCACCTCTTGTAACAAACGAAGTGCATGCAGACAGCCATTTTTGAATGGAGCTCCAAAACCCGACGAAGATGGTACATAATCGGTACCATTTCATAATTCAAAACTAGAGTATATCCCCCCAATCCCCCCTTTTTCCCCCCCGTTTAATTTGATAACTATCCCATGCATGGTAGTCGTATTGAAGAAAATCTTGAAAAGCACCAAACTCACAAACAGTTGCCGCGCTATCCAACCTTTATAAGTGCTTGCCTCTAAGACAATACGAGAGATATACGACATCCCTATACGAGCGGTCAAAAACTTAATTGGAGAAATTTAGGATTCCATTGGACTAATCAGCCCATGTTGTCGATCGAGAGAAAGAAAACTCTTTTAGAGGACATCCCACCTAACAATACCTGTAGCTGGCCTTATCCAACTTTTCATAAGTTGCGATCTAAGCCATCGGGAGATGGTCATGAATCGTCCAGTTACCATGTAAACAATAAAAAACACAGTATTGCCGATTCATTTGCTAAGATGATCCAGCTCGTTGCCGTCGTACACGAACTCTTTGTAAATGATTCATCGCTCTAAACGACGTTGCCGTTAGCCAAACTTCTGCAAAATTTGCGATATAAACCATAGTGGAAAAAGTGGGTACTAATATGTCCTAGGTTAAAAATTTCAAACGGAAGCATTGCCCGAATCATTTGGCCTAATTATCAATCTGTTTCTCGTTTCGAGAAACAAACTCATAAAAACCATCGAATTCTCAAACGGTAGCAGTACCCATACTCTCAGATACGATCGAAGCTGGAAGAGGTTTGAAATTCCGCAACCATGCAATAATTGAACTTGAGAGTTACACGTATTATTTCGGCTAACATCTAAGCATGTTGTCGGTCCAAATATAAATTCTTTAAAATCGATCCAACCTCAAAACTGTTGCCGTTAATCGAAGCTTGCTTAGAATTGCGATCTAAAGCATACATGAGTTAAGAAATATTGTACCAGGTCAAAAATATAAACTGGGAGTATTGCCGATTCATTTTTGGGCGGGGGGGAGGGGGGTCACATTATCTTCGGCATATTGTCATTGAAACAATACTTTTAAAATGAATCGAACCCCACCGCACAAGTCGCATTGTGCCAAGCTTTTCCTGAATTGCGACTCAACCATCAGGAGATACTAATCCTGCGGTGTTATTTCCGTACTTTAAAATTGAAGCTGATAGGGTATACTATACGATGCTATTTGCATAATTATCCAATGCATAGTTTTACCAAGGATGATAAGCGAAACTCATTTGTGCGATGCGTGATCACCTCACAAACGAGAGTTGCCAGTATCCAAACCTTGTTTCCAAAGGTTCACAATCTAAAGCATCGGAGAGGTACGAACTCCGTACCAGAAAGGAAAAAAATTAAAACCGCGCCCAGTATTGCGATTCTTTGGTCAACTATCGAAGCATGTTGTCAGCCGTAACGAACTCTTAGGAATGACTCCATCCACTCAAATTGCCTATAGTAACCCATTGTAGTGGTCTACGAACCGTACCGGTCAAAAATTAAAACTGGGAGGCTGCGATTCATTTGGTAGACAATATCAAGCCATGTTGTCGGCTCGAAGTGAACTCATTTTTCAACCAATCAACATCTCCCAAAGAGTAGCTGCGTGATCCCATAGTTCCTCAGAATCGCTCTACTAAAGCATCTAGTAGGCAAGGTTCATGAAATCTGACCATCCTAATAGAACCTTGAGTATTGCAATTTATTGTAATATCCTGGCAGTTAGTCGTGGTCGGAAACGAAACTCTTAAATCGAATCCATACTTCTGCAAACGTAGTAGCCGGTAAATCCAAACAACCAGAATTAGCGATCTAAGACGCCAGAGAGAAGGGTTTGACAATCGAACCTACGCCCTCATAATAGAAACGAGCGCGATTCATTGCGATCATTGGTAATATCTTGGCATGTTGCTCGGCCTTGCATAAAACAAAACTAGTCTTAAAAACGCACCCAACCTCTCGGGCACATGTTGCCTGGTAGCCACAAAGCTTTTCTAATTTGCCCCTATCTTAAAACCATCGGAGAACGGCTATATGAGTACCGCGAGTCCAAAGGATCAAAAATTCAAAACTGACCCGGTGTTATTGCCTCATTCTTAATAACTATCCTAGCATGTTATCGTCGCAGAGCGAACCTCTTAAAGCGAGCTCAACCTCACAACGACAGATACCGTTACCAGCCTCTCATTAAATTACGATACTAAAATTCCATCGCGAGGAGGTACGATATCCTTCCATTGAAATTAAAAACCGGTGGCAATATGCGATTCAGTTGGTAATATCGTCAGTGATCAGCCGTAACGAACTTCTTTGAAAGATTCGCCTCTCAAACGTAGTTGCAGTTAGCCAAACTCGTCAAAAATTGTAGTGATAAAAACCATTGGAGTTGTACATATCGTACGCTACCGGCGCAAAAAAAAAATTAAAAAATGGGGTCATCATTGCGATATCATTGGCTAACTATCCATACGCCAAGTTCAGTCGGTCGAAAACCTGAAACTCATATAATACAATTCCAACTTCTCTCCACGACTAGCCGTATACTATATTTCTCAAATTGTGAGCACTAAAACCTCAGATAGTTCGAAAATATAAGCCAGTCATATATAGAAGCCGGAAGTATTTGACTGATTTATTATGGCTAACTATCCTGGCATGTTGTCGGATCGAAACAACTCTTTAAAATCGATTCAACCTCTCGAACGTGCTTCTGCCGCGATCCAAGACTTCTCGGAAAATTCGCCGATTTATTTGGTAACATACTGCATGTTTGTCATGGTTGAAACAGAGACTCTTCAAAAATTATACACCCTTCAAACTATGTATGCCTGTTGAGCATGATTTTCTGAATTGAGATCTTAACCACGTGAGCGAGATAATATACACAATCCGTATTTGGCCCAAAATTTCAAAATGCGAGTATCTTGCAATTCAATTGAAACTAACCTTGACATGTTGTCGCATCGAGCCAAATCTTGCGAAGCCATCCAAACTCACAACTCGATTGTAATTAGCCCAGGTATCCAACCTTGTATAATTAGCCAGCTTACAAGCAACGTGGAAGAGCGTTTTTTCGCAATCCGTATCAGTATCAAAATTAAAATCGCGCCAGCTATGGCATCATCTTGGTACTATCCTCGTTCATATCCTGCCGGGTTTTTTTTTTAAAACTGAAATTCTTAAGAAAATGAATACTCCCTCACAAAACGAGTTGCCAAGGCTGCCTCGAATTTCTCGCAATTTCGATAGAAACCATCGGAAGGGCTACATAATCCGTACCGCTCAAAAATTCATAATCGGGTGACCATTGCCCGATTTCATTTGCGTACTACCAAGATGGTTGCCGCGTCAGAAAGCGAACTCATAAATGCAATCTAACTTCTCAAACATGGTACGAGCTCGTATCCCCTGACATTCTCAGTAATTGCGAGTCTAACCATCGAAGAGTGCCGTACTATAATCTAGTACCGGACAAAATTTCAAACTGAGGAGGTATTGCGATTTCAATGATAACTATCCATGAAATATTGTCTGACGATAGCGAAACCTACATTAAAAGCGTTTTCCAGCATCACAATCGGAGGACAGAACTATGCGTATCATATTTTTCATAATAGCGTTATAAGAGCATCTGGGAGAGGTAGAACAATGCCCCGTATCACAGTGAAAATTTTAAGTGTCAGGTATTGCAGTTTATCTGTAATAACACCCTACTACTTTGTCTTGCGGCAAGTAGAACTATAACTTCTTATTACACCCTCTTCAAACGAAGTCGTTCGACCGTGTAGCAAAACTTTCTCATAATTGCGATAGAAACATTCAAGTGGTACAATCCGTCACCGGTCAACAATTAAACCGGGCTCGCAGATTGCCGGATTCATTCTTGTAACTAGTTAAGAGCATGCCTGTCCGTCGAACGCCCGAACTCTTAAAAAAGTTCCAACTCTCAAACGGTTTGTCATTGTAGGCATTTCTGTTTAAATTGAAGATTTAAAGTATCGAGAGGTTTGAAATCTGAACCATTCTTTTTATTTTTAATGTACCCCCATTTTTTAAATTTACCCCCCCCCACCCCCCCAAAGAACCAGCGAGTATTGCAATTTACTTTGGTCAAGCTGTTCAACGCATGTGCGACGTTGAAATAGAACCTTAAAAAAGATCCACCCTCTCAAACGACTTACAGGTAGGCTACTGCTTTTTTATTTGAGATTTAAACCGGCAGTAGAGGTACACAAATCCCGAACCGGTTCCAAAAATTCAAGTCCATGAGTAATTGCGATAATTTGATAACTATCCTAAGCATGATTGTCGCCAAAAAAGTGGGGTGCGAAGGGGGAAACTCTTTAGCGCGATCCAACACCTCACAAACGAGTATGACCAACTTGCGTAGTCATCCAATATGTTCATAATGACCATATGAGCCATGCCAAGAGTACAATACGCTCCACCAAGTAAAAAGTAAAACACGGCGCAAGTCATTGACTCTTCATTCGGGTAACTAATCGAGCCCCATGTTGCCTCCGTCGTAACGAAAATCATTTGAATGACCCATCCTCTCAAACGATGTTGGCTGCGGCAGCCAACTTCTCAAAATTGCCGATAGGAAATACCCTTGGATGGAGTGGGTACACTAATCCGTACCAGTCCAAAATTCCAAAACCGACTAAGCATTTCTGATTCAGTGTTGGGACCTATCCATGCATGTTCCCTGCGTCGAAAGAACTCATAAACAATAATCCAACTTCTCTACCGATATGAGTTATTATCCCATTTCATCAAAACGCTATCTAAAGCACGAGAGAGCATGTTCGAAAGCCGAAGCTAGCATAAATAAAAGAACATGCTATTTGCGGATTATTTTGTTACTATCCTTCCATGTTGTCTGTTGAAACGAAAATCTTTAAAACGCACCAATTCACTTTTCGTATCCCAAATTCACAGTGTGGGCTGTACCTGAATACTTCTTGAATTGTATTATGTGGTAACTATCCAGCGCTGTTGTAGGTATTGAACAGAACTCTTCCAAAACAAATCTCGTTAACTGTCACTGATTGACATGTAGACAGCTTTTTTGAGTTATTGAGATTATAAACCTTCGGAGAGTGAAGGGGTCATACATATCGTTATGCCGCGGCCAAAAAAATTTTACTCAGGTGATTGTATTCATTCATAATACCTACCTAGCATCTTTATCATATCGATACGAAACTCTTGCAAGCGATCCAGCACTCACAAACGAGTCTGCCCGCGCATCCACCTATTATAATTTTGTTACTGAATAGATCGGGGAGGTACCAAATCCGTACTTGTGAAAATTTAAAACTGGCAGTATAGCCGTTCATTCGGTCACTATCTTAGTATGTTGTCGTGATATCAAAACATCGTAGAAATGAATCTCGCATCATCTCACGACTTTCAGCGCCAAATTATGTCAAATGGAATACCAAACCATATTGAGTGGTACATAAATCTTACCGCCTGCACTTCTAAATTCAAACTGGGCGTATTGTGATCATTTGATAACTATCCGCATTGTTATCCATGAAAGTTAACACTTGAAGCGATCCGACCTCACAAACGAGTTAGCACGGCATCCACCTTTCATAATTACTCACTAAAGCATCGGAGGAGAGGTACGAAATCCGTACCAATGAAAAATTAAAATTGGACAGTATCATGATTCATTTGGAAACTATCGTAGCATGTTTCCGTCGGTACCGAACTCTTTCATTGATCTGCCTCTCAAGCGAGTGCCGTGGAGCAAAACTTCTTAAAATGCGATAGAACCTTGCGTGTTACATACTTCGTACCGTCAAAAATTCAACCAGGAGCTTGCGCTTCATCTTTGTAACTATTCCAAGCTGTTGTCACCGAAAGAACTCATAAAAACAATCCAGCTTCCAAACTGAGTATCCGGTAGTCCATACTTCTCGAATCGCGATCTAAAGCACTCGTATTGTTTCAAAATGCTGACCAGTCATAAAGAGAGGCGGAGTATTGCGTTTACTTCGTACTATCTATCATGTTGTCGTTGTCTGGAAATGAAACTCCTTACATCGATCCAACCTCTCAAACGTGTTCGTATCCATCTTCTCGAATGTGGCGATCTAAAGCAGTCATGTAGGTACGATATGTACCCCAGTCAAAATAAAAACCGGGAATAGTTTCGATCATTTGGATCATTTGGTAACTATCTTGGCATGTTTTCGGTTGAAACAAAACTCATAAAAACGATCCTACCTCTCGAACAAGTTGAATGTAACCGAGCTTTTCGGAAATGCGATCTTAACCATCGGAGAGGTACATAATCCGCACCGGTCAAAAATTAAAACTGAGGGTAATACGAATCATTTGATAACTATCCAAGCATGTCATCGATCGATGCGAAGCGATCCAACCTCACAAACGAGTTGCGGGTTTCCAACCTTTCATAATTACATTCTAAAGCATCGAAGAGGTACGAAATCTGCACCATGAAAAATTTAAACCGGCATTATTACGATTTATTTGGTAACTATCGTAGCATATTGCCAGTCGTAACGAAACTCTTTGAAATGCTCCATCCTCTCAAATGAGTTGCCGGTAGCCAAACTTCTCAAAATTGTGATAGAAACCATTGGAGTGGTACATAATCCGTACCTGTCAAAAATTCAAACCGGGAGCATTTCGATTCATTTGGTAACTATCCAAGCATGTTGTCGGTCGAAACGAACTCCTAAAAGCAATACAACTTCTCAAATGAGTAGCCGTCATCCCTACTTCCCAGAATTGCGATCTAAAGCATCGGAGAGGTTTGAAATCCGATCCAGTCATAAATAGAAGCCGCGAGTATTACAATTTATTTGGTAACTATCCTAGCATGTTGTAGGTCGAATCAAAACTCTTTAAATCGATCTAACCTCACAAACGTGTTGCCGGTATCCAAGCTTCTCAAAATTGCGATCTTATGCTTCATTGAGGTACGAAATATGTACCAGTCAAAAATACAAACCGGGAGTATTACGATTAATTTGGCAACTATTTTGGATTATTGTCGGTTGAACTAAATCTCTTAAAAACGACCCAACCTCTCGAACAAGTTGCATGTAGCCAATCTTTTCTTAATTGCGATCTAAACCATCGGAGAGGTACATAATCCGTACCGGTTAAAATTTTAAACTGGGAGTATTGCGATTCATTTGATAACTTTCCTAGCATGTTGTCGATCGATGTGAAACTCTTTAAAGCAATCCAAACTCACAAACGAGTTGCCGGTATCCAAGCTTCTCAGAATTGCGATTTAAAGCACATAGAGGTACGAAATATGTACCAGTCAAAAATTCAAACCGGTAGTATTGCGATTCATTTGGTAACAATCCTAGCATGTTGTCGGTTGAAAAAGAGCTCTTAAAAAAGGTCCAACCACTTAAACGAGTGGCATGTTGACATGCTCTTTCTATTTGAGATCTAAACCATCGTCGGAGTGGTATATAATCCGTACCGGTCAAAAATTCAAACTAGGAGTATTGCGATTCTTTTGATAACTATACAAGAATGTTGTCGATTGAAAAAAACTCTTAGAAGCAATCCAACCTCACAAACGAGTAGCTGGTATCCAACTTTTCATAATTGCGTTCTAAAGCATCGGAAAGGTACGAAATCCGTACCAGTGAAAAATTAAAACTGGCAGTATTGCGGTTTATTTGGTAACTATCCTAGCAAGTTGTCGGTCCTAACGAAACTCTTTAAAATTTTGATGGAAACCATCGGAGTGGTACATAATCCGTACCACTAAAAAATTTAAACCGGGAGTATTGCGATTCATTTTGTAACTATCCGAGCATGTTGTCGGTCGAAACAAACTCTTAAAATCGATCCAACTTCTCAAACGAGTAGCCGGTATCCAAACTTCTTAGAATTGCGATCTAAAGCATCAGAGAGGTTTAAAATCCGAACCAGTCATAAATAGAAGCCGGAAGTATTACGATTCATTTGGTAACTATCTTGGCATGTTGTCAGTTGAAACAAAACTTTTAAAAACGATCCAACCTCTCGAACATGTTGCACGTTGCCAGCTTCTCATAATTGCGATCTAAACCATCGGAGAAGTACATAACCCGTACCGGTCAAAAATTCAAACTGAGGTTATTGCGATTCATTTAATAACTGTCATTGCATGTTATCGATCGAAACAAAATTCTTATAAGCGATCCAACCTCACAAACGAGTTGCCGGTATCCAACCTTTCATAATTACGATCTAAATCATCGGAGAGGTACGAAATCCGTACCGGTCAAAAATTCAAACTGGGAGTATTGCGATTTATTTGATAACTATCTCCGCATTTTATCGATCAAAGAATACTATTAAAAGCGATCCAACCTCACAAACGAGTAGCTGGTATCCAACGTTTTATAATTGCCCTCTAAAGAATCGGAGAGGTACAAAATCCGTACCAAAAAGAAATTGAAACTGGCTGTATTGCGATTTATTTGGTAACTATCCTAGCAAGTTGTCGGTCGTAACGAAACTCTTAGAAATGATAAACCTCTCAAACGTGTTGCCAGTAGCCAAATTTCTCATAATTGCAATAGAAACCATCGGAGTGGTAAATAATCCGTACCGGTAAAAAATTTAAGCCGGGAGCATTGCGATTCATTTGGAAACTGTCCAACATGTTTTCGGTCGAAGAGAACTCATAAAAACAATCCAACTTCTCTAACGAGTAGCCAGTATCCATATTTCTCAGAATCGCGGTCTAAAGCATCAGAGGGGTTTGAAATCCGGACCAGTCATAAATAGAAGCCGGGAGTATTGCGGTATATTTGGTAATTAACCTAGCAGATTGTCGGTCAAACGAAACTCTTAAAATCGATCCAACCTCTCAAACGAGTTTTCGGTATCCAAGTTTCTCAGAATTGCGATCTAAAGCATTATAGAGGTACGAAATATGTACCATTCAAAAATTCAAACCGGGCGTATTGCGATTAATTTGATAACTATCCTAATATGTTGTCGTTGAAACAAAACTCTTAAAAATGATCCAACTATTCAAACGATTGCATGTGGACATGCCTTTTAGAATTGAAATCTAAACCATCGGAGAGGTACGTAATCCGTACCGGCCAAAAATTTAAACTGGGATTATTGCGATTTATTTGATAACTATCTCCGCATTTTATCGATCAAAGAAAACTTTTAGAAGCGATCCAACCTCACAAACGAGTAGCTGGTATCCAGCGTTTTATAATGGCGTTCTAAAACATCGTAGAGGTCCAAAATCCGCACAAAAAAAAAAATTAAAACTGGTTGTATTGGGATTTATTTGGTAACTATCCTAGCAAGTTGTCTGTCGTAACGAAACTCTTAGAAATGATAAACCTCTCAAACGTGTTGCCAGTAGCCAAATTTCTCAAAATTGTAATAGAAATCATCGGAGTGGTACATAATCTGTACCGGTCAAAAATTCAAGCCGGGAGCATTGCGATTCATTTGGAAACTGTCCAACATGTTTTCGGTCGAAACGAACTCATAAAAGCAATCCAACTTCTCTAACGACTAGCCAGTATCCATATTTCTCGGAAACGAGGTCTAAAGCATCGGAGTGGTTCGAAATCCGGACCAGTCATAAATAGAAGCCGGGAGTATTGCGATATATTTGTTAACTAACCTAGCAGGTTGTCGGTCGAAACGAAACTCTTCAAATCGATCCAACCTCCCCAACGAGTTTCCGATATCCAAGCTTCCCAGAATAGCGATCTAAAGAATTATTGAGGTACGAAATATGTACAAGTCATAAATTTAAACCGGGAGTATTGCGATTCAATTGGTAGCCTTCCAAGCATGTTGTCGGTTGAAGCTGAACTCTTAAAAACTATCCAACCTCTCAAACGAGTTTCATGTAGACATGCATTTTTGAATTGAGATCTAAACCATCGAAGATGTACATAATCCGTACCTGTCAAAAATTTAAACTGAGGGTATTACTATTCATTTGAAAACTATCCTTGCATGTTATCGATAGATACAAAGCACATAGAAGCGATCCAACCTAACAAACGAGTTGCCGTTATCCAATCTTTCATAATTGCGTTCTAAGGCATCGAAGAGGTACGAAATTCGTTCCAGTGAAAAAGTAAAACCGGCTGTATTGCGATTCATCCTACCAAGTTGGCGGTCGTAACGAAACTCTTAGAAATGATACATACTCACAAACATGTTGCCAGTAGCCAAATTTCTCAGAATTGCAATAGAAACCATCGGAGCGGTACATAATCTGTACCGGTCAAAAATTCAAGCCGGGAGCATTGCGATTCATTTGGTAACTATCCAACATGTTGTCGGTCGAAACGAACTCATAAAAACAATCCAACTTCTCTAACGGGTTGCAAGTATCCATATTTCTCATAATCGCGGTCTAAAGCATCGGAGAGGTTCGAAATTCGAATAAGTCATAAATAGAAGCCGGGAGTATTGCGATATATTTCGTTACTATCCTAGATTGTTTTCGGTCGAAGCGAAACTCTTAAAATCGATCCAACCTCTCCAACGAGTTTCCGATATCTAGGCATCTCAGAATAACGATCTAAAGCATTATAGAGGTACGAAATATGTACAAGTCAAAAATTCAAACCGGGAGTATTGCGATTCATTTGGTAACTATCCTAGCATGTTGGCGGTTGAAACAGAATTCTTAAAAACTATCGAACCTCTCAAATGAGTTGCATGTAGACATGCATTTTTGAATTGAGATCTAAACCATCGGAGGGGTACAGAATCCGTACCTGTAAAAAAATTCAAACTGAGGGTATTACGATTAATTTGAAAACTATCTTTGCATGTTATCGATAGAAGCTAAACTCTTAGAAGCGATCCAACCTAACAAATGAGTTGTCGGTATCCAATCTTTCATAATTACGTTCTAAGGCATCGAAGAGGTACGAAATCCGTACCAGTGAAAAAGTAAAACTGGCAGTATTGCGATTCATTTAGTAACTATTCTAGTATGTTGTCGGTCCCAGCGAAACACTTTGAAATGATCCATCCTTTCAAACATGTTGCCAGTAGCCAAATTTCTCAAAATTGCGATAGAACCCACCGGAGTTGTACATAATCCGTACCGGTCCAAAATTCAAACCGGGAGCATGGCGATTCATTTGGTAAATTTCCAAGCATGTTGTCGGTCGAAACGAACTCATTAAAACAATCCTACTTCTCTAATGAGCAGCTTGTATACATATTTCTCAGAATCTCAATCTAAAGCATCGAAGAGGTTCGTAATCCGAACCGGCCATAAATTGAGGCCGGGAGTATTGCGATTTATTTGGTAATTATCCAGGCATGTTGTCGGTCAAAACGAAACTCTTAAAATCGATCCAACCTCTCAAACGAGTATCCGATATCCGAGCTTCTCCGAATTGCGATCTAAAGCAATATAGAGCTGCGAAATATGTACCAGTCAAAAATTCAAACCGCGCGTATTGTGATTCATTTGGTAACTATCCTAGCATGTTGTTGGTTGAAACAAAACTCTTAAAAATGATCCAACTATTCAAACGATTGCATGTAGACATGCTTTTTTGAATTGAGATCTAAACCATCGGAGTGGTACGTAATCCGTACCGGTCAAAAATTCAAACTGGGAGTATTGCGATTTATTTGATAACTATCTCCGCATTTTATCGATCAAAGAATAATTTTAGAAGCGATCCAACCTCACAAACGAGTAGCTGGTATCCAACGTTTTATAATTGCCCTCTAAAGAATCGGAGAGGTACAAAATCCGTACCAAAAAGAAATTGAAACTGGCTGTATTGCAATTTATTTGGTAACTATCCTAGAACGTTGTCGGTCATAACGAAACTCTTAGAAATGATAAACCTCTCAAACGTGTTGCCAGTAGCCAAATTTCTCATAATTGCAATAGAAGCCATCGGAGTGGTAAATAATCCGTACCGGTCAAAAATTCAAACCGGGAGCATTGCGATTCATTTGGAAACTATCCAACACGTTTTCGGTCGAAACGAACTCATAAAAACAATCCAACTTCTCTAACGAGTAGCCAGTATCCATATTTCTCAGAATCGCGATCTAAAGCATCGGAGAGGTTCGAAAGACGAACCAATCATAAATAGAAGCCGGGAGTATTGCAATTTATTTGGTAGCTATCCTAGCATGTTGTCGGTCGAAGCAAAACTATTAAAATCGATCCAACCACCCAAACGAGTTTCCGATATCCAAGCTTATCAGAATTGCGATCTAAAGCATTATAGAGGTACGAAATATATACCAGTCACAAATTCAAACCGGGAGTATTACGGTTCATTTGGAAACTATCCAAGCATGTTGTCGGTAGAAACAGAACTTTTAAAAACGATCCAACAACTCAAAAGAGTTGCATGTTGACATACTTTTTTGAATTTTGATATAAATCATCGAAGAGGTACATAATCCGTGCCGTTAAAAATACAAACTGGGAGTATTGCGATTCATTTGATTACTATCCCAGCATGTTGTCGATCGAATAAAATACTTAGATGCAATCCAACCTCATAAACGAGTAGCTGGTATCCAACATTTTTTAATTGCGTTCTAAAGCATCGGAGAGGTACGAAATCTGTAACAGTAAAAAATTAAAACCGGCTGTATTGCGATTCATTTGGTAATTATCCTAGCAAGTTGTCAGTAGTAACGAAGCTCTTAGAAATGATACATCTTCTCAAACGAGTTGCCAGTAGCCAAATTTCCCATTATTGCAATAGAAACCATCGGAGTGGTATATAATCTGTACCGGTAAAAAAATCAAATAGGGAGCATTGTGATTCATTTTGCAGCTATCCAACATGTTGTGGGTCGAAACGAACTCATAAAAACAATCCAACTTCTATAATTAGTAGCCGTTATCCATATTTCTCAGAATTGCGATCTAAAGCATCGGAGAGGTTCGAAATCCAAACCAGTCATAAATAGAAGCCGGGAGTATTGCGATTTATTTGGTAACAATCATAGCAAGTTGTCGGTCAAAACGAACTCATAAAATCGATCCAACCACTCAAACGAGTTTCTGGTATACAATCTTCTGAGAATCGCAATCTAAAGGATTATAGAGGTACGAAATATGTACCATTCTAAAATTAAAACCGGGAGTATTGCGATTCATTTGGTAACTATCCTAGCATGTTGCAAGTTGAAACAGAACTCTTAAAAATGATCCAACCACTCAAACGAGTGGCATGTAGACATGCTTTTATGAATTAAGATCTAAACCATTGGAGAGGTACATAATCCGTGCCGGTCAAAAATTCAAACTGGGAGTATTTGGATTAATTTGATAACTATCCCTGCATGTTGTCGATCGAAGAAAACTCTAAGAAGCGATCCAGCCTCACAAACAAGTAGCTGGAATCCAACTTTTTATAATTGCACTCAAAAGCATCAGAGAGGTACGAAATCCATACCAGCAAAAAATTAAAACCGGCAGTATAGCGATTCATTTGGTAACTATCCTAGCAAGTTTTCGGCCGTAACAAAACTCTTAGAAATGATACATCCTCTCAAACGAGTTGCCAGTAGCTAAATTTTATTAAATTTTCAAAGAAACCATCAGATGGTACATAATCCGTACCGGTCAAAAATTCATGTCGGGGGCATTGCGATTCATTTGGTAACTATCCTCTGTCGAAACGAACTCATAAAAGCAATCCAACTTCTCTAACGAGTAGCCGGTATCCTTACTTCTCAGAATCGCGATCTAAAGCATCGGAGAGGTTCGAAATTCGAACCAGTCCTAAATAGAAGCTGGGAGTAGTGCGATTTATTTGGTAACTATCCTTGCATGTTGTCGGCCGAAACGAACTCATAAAATTGATCCAACCTCACAAACGATTTATCGGCATCCAAGCTTCTCAGAATTGCGATCTAAAGCATTATAGAGGTACGAAATATGTACCAGTCAAAATGTCAAACTGGGATTATTGCGATTCATTCGGTAACTATCCTAGCACGTTGTCAGTTCAAATAGAACTCTTAAAAACTATCCAACCTCTCAAACGAGTTGCATGTAGACATGCATTTTTGAATTGAGATCTTAACCATCGGAGATGTACATAATCCGTACCTGTCAAAAATTCAAACTGAGGGTATTACGATTCATTTGAAAACTATCCTTGCATGTTATCGACAAATACGAAACACATAGAAGCGATCCAACCTAACAAACAAGTTGCCGGTATCCTATCTTTCATAATTGCGTTGTAAGGCATTGAAGAGGTACGAAATCCGTACCAGTAAAAAAGTAAAACCGGCTGTATTGCGATTCATTTGGTAACTATCCTAGCAAATTGTCGGTCGTAAAGAAACTCTTAAAATTGATCCAACCTCTCAAATGAGTTTCCGGTATCCAAGCTTCTCATAATTGCGATCTAAAGCATTATAGAGGTGCGAAATATGTACCAGTTTAAAATTCAAATCGGGATTATTGCGATTCATTTGGTAACTATCCTAGCATGTTGTCGGTTGAAACATAACTCTTAAAAATGATCCAACCTCTCAAATGAGTTGCATGTAGACATGTTTTTTTGAATTGAGATCTAAACCATCGGAGAGGTACATAATCCGTACCTGTCAAAAATTCAAACTTAGGGTATTATGATTCATTTGAAAACTATCCTTGCATTTTATCGATAGAAGCGAAACTCATAGAAGCTATCCAACCTCGCAAACGAGTTGCCAGTATCCAACCTTTCATAATTGCGTTCTAAAGCATCGAACTGGTACGAAATCTGAACCAGTGAAAAAGTAAAACCGGCAGTATTGCGATTCATTTCGTAACTATCCTAGTATGTTGTCGGTCCTAACGAAACTCTTTGAAATGATCCATCCTTTCAAACGAGTTGCCACTACCCAAATTTTTCAGAATTGCGATAGAAACCATCGGAATGGTACATAATCCGTACCGGTCAAAAATTCAAACCGGGAGCATTGCGATTCATTTGGTAACTTTCCAAGCATGTTGTCGATCGAAACTAACTCTTAAAAAAAATATAACTTCTCTAACGAGTAGCCGGTATCTATATTTCACAGAATCGCGATCTAAAGCATCGGAGTGGTTCGAAATCCGAACCGGCAATAAATAGAGGCCGGGAGTATTGCTATTTATTTGGAAACTATCCTAGCATGTAGTCGGTCGAAGCAAAACTCTTAAAATTGATCCAACCTCTCAAACGAGTATCCGATATCCGAGCTTCTCAGAATTGCGATCTAAAGCAATATAGAGGTACGAAATATGTACAAGTCAAAAATTCAAACCTAGAGTATTGCGATTCATTTGGTAACAATCCAAGCATGTTGCCGGTTGAAACAGAACTCTTAAAAACTATCCAGCCTCTCAGACGAGTTGCATGCAGACATGCATTTTTGAATTGAGATCTATACCATCGGGGAGGTGCATAATCCGTACCTGTCAAAAATTCAAACTGAGGGTATTACGATTCATTTGAAAACTATCCTTGCATGTTATCGATAGATGCAAAGCTCTTAGAAGCAATCCAACATCACAAACGAGTTGCCGCAATCCAACCTTTCATAATTGCGTTCTAAGGCATCGTAGGGGTACGAAATCCGTACAAGTGAAAATGTAAAACAGGCAGTATTGTGATTCATTTGGTAACTATGCTAGTATGTTGTCGGACCTATCAAAACTCTTAGAAATGATCCACCCATTCAAACGAGTTGCTAGTAGCCAAATTCCTCAAAATTGCGATAGAAACCACCGGAGTGGTACATAATCCGTACCGGTCAAAAATTTAAACCGGGAGCATAGCGATTCATTTGGAAACTTTCCAAGCATGTTGTCAGGTGAAACAAACTCACAAAATAAATCCAACTTCTCTAACGAGTAGCTGGTATCTATATTTCTCAGATTCGCGATCTAAAGCCTTGGAGAGGTTCAAAATCTGAACAAGCCATAAATAGAGGCCCAGAGTATTGCAATTTATTTAGAAACTATCCTAGCATGTTGTCTGTTGAAGCGAAACTCTTAAAATCAATCCAACCTGTCAAACGAGTTTCCGGTATCCAAGCTTCTCAGAATTGCGATCTAAAGAATTATAGAGGTACGAAATATGTACCAGTCAAAAACTCAAACCGGGAGTATTGCGATTCATTTGGTAACTATCCAAGCATGTTGTTGATCGGAACGAACTCTTAAAAATGATCCATCTTCCCAAACGAGTAGCCGGTATCCAAACTTATCAGAATTGGGATCTAAAGCATCGGGGAGGTATAAAATCCGAACCAATCATAAATAGTAACCAGTAGTATTGCAATTTATTTGGTAACTATCCTACCATGTTGTCGGTAGAAATGAAACTCTTTAAATTGATCCAACCTCTCAAACGTGTTCCCGAAATCCAAGCTTCCCGGAATTGTGATTAATTTTGTAACAATCCTAGCATGTTGTCGGTTGAAACAAAACTCTTAAAAACGATCCAACCTCTCAAACGAGTTGCATGTAGACATGTTTTTTTGAATTGAGATCTAAACCATCGGAGAGGTACATAATCTGTACCGGTCAAAATTAAAACTGGGAGTATTGCGATTCATTTGATAATTATACCTGCATGTTGTCGATCGAAGAAAACTCATAGAAGCGATCCAACCTCACAAACGAGTAGCTGATATCTAAATTTTTATAATTGCACTCTAAAGCATCGCAGAGGTAGGAAATCCGCAAAAGAAAAAATTGAAAGCCGGTTGTATTGCGATTCATTTGATAACTATCCTAGCAAGATGTCGGTCGTAATGAAACTTTTAGAAATGATACATCCTCTCAAACGAGTTGCCAGTAGCCAAATTTCTCAGAATTGTAATAGAAACGATTGGAGTGGTAGATAATTCGTACCGGTCAAAAATTCAAACCGGGAGCATTGCGATTCATTGGGAAACTATCCAACGTGTTGTCGGTCGAAAAGAACTCATAAAAACAATCCAACTTCTCTAACGAGTAGCCAGCATCCATATTTCTCAGAATCGCAGTCTAAAGCATCGGAGTGGTTCGAAATCCGAACCAGTCATAAATAGAATCCGGGAGTATTGCGATATATTTGGTAACTATCCTAGCATGTTGTCGGTTGATACGAAACTCTTAAAAATGATCCAACCATATTTCTCAGAATCGCGGGAGTATGCATTTTTGAATTGAGATCTAAACCATCGGGGGGGGTACAGAATCCGTACCTGTAAAAAAAATCAAACTGAGGGTATTACGATTCATTTGAAAAATCTATCCTTGCATGTTATCGATAGAAGCTAAACTCATAGAAGCGATCCAACCTAACAAATGAGTTTCCGGTATCCAATCTTTCATAATTATGTTCTAAGGCATCGAAGAGGTACGAAATCTGTACCAGTGAAAAAGTAAAACCGGCAGTATTGCGATTCATTTGGAAACTATTCTAGTATGTTGTCGGTCCTAGCGAAGATCTTTGAAATGATCCATCCTTTCAAACGAGTTGCCAGTAGCCAAATTTCCCAGAATTGAGATAGAACCCACCGGAGTTGTACATAATCAATCCGTACCAGTCCAAAATTCAAACCGGGAGCATGGCGATTCATTTGGTAAATTTCCAAGCATGTTGTCGGTCGAAACGAACTCATTAAAACAATCCAACTTCTCTAATGAGCCGCCTGTATATTTCTCAAAATCGCAATCTAAAGCATCGAAGAGGTTCAAAATCCGAACCTGCCATAAATAGAGGCCGGGAGTATTGCGATTTATTTGGTAACTATCCAGGCATGTTGTCGGTCGAAACGAAACTCTTAAAATTGATTCAACCTCTCAAACGAGTATTCGATATCCGAGCTTCTGCGAATTGCGATCTAAAGCAATATAGAGCTGCGAAATATGTACCAGTCAAAAATTCAAACCGAGCGTATTGCAATTCATTTGGTAACTATCCTAGCATGTTGTCGGTTGAAATAAAATTCTTAAAAACGATCCAACTATTCAAACGATTGCATGTAGACATGCTTTTTAGAATTGAGATCTAAACCATCGGAGAGATACGTAATCCGTACCGGTCAAAAATTCAAACTGGGAGTATTGCGATTTATTTGAAAACTATCTCCGCATTTTATCGATCAAAGAATACTTTTAGAAGCGATCAAACCTCACAAACGGGTAGCCGGTATCCAACGTTTTATAATTGCCCTCTAAAGAATCGGAGAGGTACAAAATCTGTACCAAAAAGAAATTGAAACTGGCTGTATTGCGATTTATTTGGTAACTATCCTGGTAAGTTGTCGGTCGTAACGAAACTCTTAGAAATGATAAACCTCTCAAACGTGTTGCCAGTAGCCAAATTTCTCATAATTGCAATAGAAACCATCGGAGTGGTAAATAATCCGTACCGGTAAAAAATTTAAACCGGGAGCATTGCGATTCATTTGGAAACTGTCCAACATGTTTTCGGTCGAAACGAACTCATAAAAACAATCCAACTTCTCTAACGAGTAGCCAATATCCATATTTCTCGGAATCGCGGTCTAAAGCTTCGGAGAGGTTCGAAATCCGGGCCAGTCATAAATAGAAGCCGAGAGTATTGCGATATATTTGGTAACTAACCTAGTAGGTTGTCGGTCAAACGAAACTCTTAAAATCGATCCAACCTCTCAAAAGAGTTTCCGGTATCCAAGCATCCCAGAATAGCGATCTAAAGCATTATAGAGGTACGAAATATGTACTAGTCAAAAATTCTAACCGGGAGTATTGCGAATCATTTGATCACTATCCCTGCATGTTGTCGATCGAAGAAAACTCTTAGAAGCGATCGAACCTAACAAACGAGTTGCCGGTATCCAATCTTTCATAATTGCGTTCTAATGCATCGGAGAGGTACGAAATCCGTACTAGACAAAAATTAAAACTTGCTGTATTGCGATTCATTTGGTAACAATCCTAGCAAGTTGAAGGTCGTAACGAAACTCTTAGAAATGATACATCCTCTTAGAAATTTGCCAGTAGCAAAATTTCTCAGAAATGCAATAGAAACTATCGGAGTGGTACAAAATCTGTACCGGCCAAAAATTCAAGCCGGGAGCATTGCGATTCATTCGGTAACTATCCAACATGATGTCGGTCGAAACGAACTCATAAAAACAATCCAACTTCTCTAACGAGTTGAGAGTATCCATATTTCTCAGAATTGCGGTCTAAAGCATCGGAGAGTATTGCGATATATTTCGCTACTATCCTAGCTCGTTGTCGGTCGAAGCGAAACTCTTAAAAACGATCCAACCTCTCCAACGAGTTTCCGATATCCAAACATCTCAGAATAGCGATCTAAAGCATTATAGAGGTACGAAATATGTACAAGTCAAAAATTCAAACCGGGAGTATTGCGAATCATTTGGTAACTATCCTAGCATGATGGCGGCTGAAACGGAACTCTTAAAAACTATCGAACCTCTCAAATGAGTTGCATGTAGACATGCATTTTTGAATTGAGATCTAAGCCATCGGAGAGGTACAAAATCCGTACATGTAAAAAAATTCAAACTGAGGGTATTACGATTCATTTGAAAACTATCCTTGCAAGTTATCGATAGAAGCTAAACTCTTAGAAGCGATCAAACCTAACAAATGAGTTGCCGGTATTCAATCTTTCATAATTACGTTCTAAGGCATCGAAGAGGTACGAAATCCGTACCAGTGAAAAATTAAAACCGACAGTATTGCGATTCATTTGGTAACTATTCTAGTACGTTGTCGGTCCAAGCGAAACACTTTGAAATGATCCATCCTTTCAAACGAGTTGTCAGTAGCCAAATTTCTCAGAATTGCGATAGAACCCACCGGAGTGGTACATAATCCGTACCGGTCTAAAATTCCAACCAGGAGCATGGCGATTCATTTGGTAAATTTCCAAGCATGTTTTCGGTCGAAACGAACTCATTAAAACAATCTAACTTCTCTAATGAGCAGCCTGTATACATATTTCTCAGAATCGGAATCTGAAGCATCGAAGAGGTTCGAAATCCAAACCGGCCATAAATAGAGGCCGGGAGTATTGCGATTTATTTGGTAACTATCCAAGCATGTTGTCGGTCGAAACGAAACTCTTAAAATCGATCCAGCCTCTCAAACGAGTATCCGATATCCGAGCTTCTCCGAATTGCGATATAAAGCAATATAGAGCTACAAAATATGTACCAGTCAAAAATTCAAACCGGGAGCATTGCGATTCATTTGGTAACTATCTAATTATTTGGTCGGCAAGACGAACTCATAAAAAAATTCAACTTCTCTAACGAGTAGCCGGTATCCATATTTCTCAGAATCGTGATCTAAAGCATCGAAGAGGTTCGAAATCCGAGCCAGTCATAAATAGAAGCCGGGAGTATTGCGATTTAATTGGTAACTATCCTAGCATCTTGTCGGTCGAAACGAAACTCTTAAAATCGAACCAGCATCTCAAATGAGTATCCGATATCCGAGCTTTTCAGAATTGCGATCTAAAGTAATATAGAGGTAGGAAATATGTATCAGTAGAAAATTCAAACCGGGAGTAGTGTGATTCATTTGGTAACTATCCTTGCATGTTATCGGTTGAAACAAAACTCTTAAAAACTACCCAACCTCTCAAACGAATTTCATGTAGAGATGCGTTTTTGAATTGAGATCTAAGCCATCAGGGAGAGGTTAATAATCCGTACCTGTCAAAAATTAAAACTAAGGGTATTACGATTAATTTGAAAACTATTCTGGCATGTTCTCGATAGAAGCAAAACTCTTAGAAGCGGTCCATCCTCACAAACGAGTTGCCGGTATCCAATCTTTCATAATTGGGTTCTAAGGCATCGAAGAGGTACGAAATTCGTTCCAGTGAAAAAGTTAACAGGCAGTATTGTGATTCATTTTGTAACTATCCTAGTATATTGTCGGACCGAACAAAACTCTTTGAAATGAACCATCCATTCAAGCGAGTTGCCAGCAGCCAAATTTCTCAAAATTACGATAGAAACCACCGGAGTGGTACATAATCCGTACCGGTCAAAAATTAAAACCGGGAGCATTGCGATTCATTTGGAAACTTTCCAAGCATGTTGTCTGTCGAAACGAACTCATAAAAGCAATCCAACTTCTTTAACGAGTAGCCGGTATCCATATTTCTCCGAATCGCGATCTAAAGAGCCGGAGAGCTTCGAAATCCGAACCAATCATAAATAGAAGCTGGGAGTATTGCGATTTATTTGGTAACCATCCTAGCATGTTGTCGGTCAAAACGAAACTCTTAAAATCGATCCAACCACTCAAACAAGTTTCCGATATCCAAGTTTCTCAGAATTACGATCTAAAGCATTATAGGGGTACGAAATATGTACCAGACGAAAATTCAAACCGGGATTATTTCGATTCATTTGTTAACTATCCTAGCATGTTGTCGGTTGAAACAGAACTCTTAAAAACTATCTAACCTCTAAAGCGAGTTGCATCAAGACATGCGTTTTTGAATTGAAATCTAAACCATCGGAGAGGTACATAATACGTACCTGTCAAAAATTCAAATTCAGGGTATTACGATTCATTTGAAAACTCTCCTTGCATGTTATCGATTGAAGCGAAACTCTTAGAAGCGATCCAACCTCACAAACGAGTTGCCGGTATTCAACCTTTTTATAATTGCGCTCTAAGGCATCAAAGAGGTACGAAATTCGTACCAGTGAAAAAATAAAACCGGCAGTATTGCGATTCATTTTGTAACTAGCCTAGTATGTTGTCGGTCCTAAAGAAACCCTTTGAAATGATCCATCCTTTCTAACGAGTTACCAGTAGCCAAATTTTTCAGAATTGCGATAGAAACCACCGAAGTGGTACATAATCCGTACTGGTCAAAAATTCAAACCGGGAGCATTGCGATTCATTTGGTAACTTTTCAAGCATGTTATCGGTCGAAACAAACTCATTAAAACAATCAAACTTCTCTAACGAGTAGCCGGTATCCATACTTCGCAGAATCGCGATCTAAAGCATCGGAGAGGTTCGAAATCCGAACCAGTCAGAAAAAGATGTCGGGAGTATTGTGATTTATTTGGTAACTATCCTAGCATGTTGTCGGTCGAAACGAAACTCTTAAAATCGATCCAACCTCTCAAGCGAGTATCCTATATCCAAGCTTCTCAGAATTGCGATCTAAAGCATTATAGCGGTACGAAATATATACCAATCAAAAATTCCAACCGGGAGTATTGCGATAAATTTGGTAACTATCCTAGCATGTTGTCGGTTGAAGCAGATCGCTTGAAAACTATCCAACCTCTCAAACGAGTTGCATGTAGACATGCATTTTTGAATTGAGATCAAACCATCGGAGCGGTACATAATCCGTACCAGTCAAATATTCAAACTGAGGCTATTACGCTTCATTTGAAAATTATCCTTGTATGTTATCGATAGATGCAAAACTTTTAGAAGAAGAGATCCAACCTCACAAACGAGTTGCCGGTGTCCAACCATTCATAATTACGTTCTAAGGCATCGAAGAGCAACGAAATACGTACCAGTGAAAAAGTAAAATCAACAGTATTGCGATTCATTTGGTAACTATCCTAGTATGTTTTCGGTTCTAACGAAACTCTTTGAAATGATCCAACCTTTCAAACGAGTTGCCAGTAGCCAAATTTCTCAGAATTGCGATAGAAACCATCGAAGTGGTACATAATCCGTACCGGCAAAAATTCAAGCCGGGAGCATTGTGATTCATTTGGTAACTATCCAAGCTTGATGTCGGTCGAAACGAACTCATAAAAACAACCCAACTTCTTTAACGAGTAGCCGATATACATATTTCTCAGAATCGCGATCTATAGCATCGAAGAGGTTCGAAATCCGAACAAGTCATAAAAGGAAGTCAGGAGTATTGCGATTTATTTGGTAACTAGCCTAGCATGTTGTTGGTTGTAACGAACTCATAAAATCGATCCAACCTCTCAAAAGAGTTTCCGGTATCCAAGCTTCTCAGAATTGCAGTCTAAAGCATTATAAAGCTACGAAATATTTACCAATCAAAAATTCAAACCAGGAGTATTACGATTCATTTGGAAACTATCCTAGCATTATGTCGGCTGAAACAGAACTCTTTAAAACGACCCAACCAGTCAAACGAGTTGAATGTAGGCATACTTTTTTGAATTGAGATCTAAACCATCAGAGAGGTACATAACCCGTACCGGCAAAAAATTCAAACTGGGAGTATTGCGATTCATTTGATAACTATCCCTGCATGTTGTAGATCGAAAAAAAACTCTTAGAAGCGATCCAACCTCACAAACGAGTAGTTGGTATCCATAATTTATAATTGTGTTCAAAAGCATCGGAGAGGTACGAAATTCGTACCAGTTAAAAATAAAAACCGACTGTAATGCGATTTATTTGGTAACTATCCAAGCAAGTTGTCGGTCGTAACGAAACACTTAGAAATGATTCATCCTCTCAAACGAGTTGCTTGAAGCAAAATTTTCCAAAATTGCAATAGAAACCATCGGAGTGGTACATAATCCGTACCGGTCAAAAATTCAAAGCGGGAGCATTGCGATTCATTTGGTAACTATTTAACATTTTGTTCGTCGAAACGAACTCATAAAAACAATCAAATTTCTCTTACGAGTAGCCAGTATTCATTTTTCACTGAATCGCGATCTAAAGTATCGGAGATGCTCGAAATCCGAACCAGTCATAAATAGAAGCCTGGAGTATTGCGATTTATTTTGTAACAATCCTAGCATATTGTCGGTCAAAACGAAACTCTTAAAATCGATCCAACCTCTCAAACGAGTTTCCGGTATCCAAGCTTGTCAGAATTGCGATCTAAAGCATTATAGAGGTACGAAATATGTACCCGTAAAAAATTCAAACCGGGAGTATTGCGATTCATTTGGTAACTATTCTAGCATGTTGTCGGTTGAAACAGAACTCTTAAAAACGATCCAACCTGTCAAACGAGTTGCATGTAGACATGCTTTTTTGAATTGAGATCTAAACCAACGGAGAGCTAAATAATCCGTACCTGTCAAAAAATTAAAACTGAGGGTATTACAATTCATTTGAAAACTATCCTTGCATGTTATCGATAGAAGCGAAACTTTTAGATGCGATCCAACCTCACAAACGAGTTGCCGGTATCCAACCTTTCATAATTGCGTCCTAAAGCGTCGACGAAGTACGAAATCCGTACCAGCGAAAAAGCAAAACCTGCAGTATTGCGATTCATTTGGTAACTATCCTAGCAAGTTATCGGTCGTAACCAAATTCTTTAAAATGATACATCCTCCCAAACGAGTTGCTAGTAGCAATATTTCACAGAATTGCAATAGGAACCATCGGAGAGGTACATAATCCGTACCGGTCAAAAATTCATACCGGGAGTATTGCGATTCATTTAGTAACTATCCAAGCATGATGTCGGTCAAAACGAACTCTTTAAAGAAATCCAACTTCTCTAACGAGTAGCCGGTATCCATATTTCTCTGAATCGCGATCTAAAGCATCAGAGAGGTCCCAAATCCGAACCAGGCATAAATTGAGGCCGGGAGTATGGCGATTTATTTTGTAACTCTCCTAGTATGTTGTCGGTCGAAACAAAACTCTTAAAATCAGACGAACCTCTCAAACGATTTTCCGGTATCCAAGCTTCTCAGAATTGCGATCTAAAACATTAAGGAGGTACGAATTATGTACTAGTAAAAAATTCAAACCGGGAGTATTGCGATTAATTTTGTAACTATCCTAGCATGTGGCCGGTTGAAACAGAACTCGCAAAAATGATCCAACCACTCAAACGAGTTGCATGTAGACATGCTTTTTTGAATTGAGATCTAAACCATCGGAGAAATACATAATCCGTACCGGTCAATAATTCAAACTGGAAGTATTGCGATTCATTTGATAACTATCCCGGCATGTTGTCGATCGAAGAAAACTCTTAGAAACGATCTATCCTCACAAACGAGTAGTTGGTATCCAACTTTTTATAATTGAGTTCTAAAGCATCGGAGAGGTACGAAATCCGTACCAAAAAAAAAATTAAAACCGGCTGTATTGCGATTCATTTGGTAACTATCCTAGCAAGTTGCCAGTCGTAACAAAACTCTTAGAAATGATACATCCTCTCAAACGAGTTGCCAGTAGCAAAATTTCTCAGAATTACGATTGAAACTACCGGAGTGGTACATAATCCGTACCGGTCAAAAATTCAAACTGGGAGCATTACGATTCATTTGGTAACTGTCCAACATGTTGTCGGTCGAAACGAACCCATAAAAACAATCCAACTTCTCTAACGAGTAGTCGGTATCCATATTTCTCAGAATCGCGATATAAAGCATAGGAGAGGCTCGAAATCCGAACCAGTCATAAATTGAAACCGGGAGTATTGAGATTTATTTGGTAAC
Organism: Kingdonia uniflora; assembly: GCA_014058105.1. Classification (NCBI taxonomy): domain Eukaryota; kingdom Viridiplantae; phylum Streptophyta; class Magnoliopsida; order Ranunculales; family Circaeasteraceae; genus Kingdonia; species Kingdonia uniflora. The sequence continues at coordinate 245,853 of JACGCM010001873.1, read as the reverse complement.
AATCCTAGCATCTTTTCGGTCGAAACGAAACTCTTATAATCGATCCAACCTCCCATACGAGTGTCGGATATCCGAGCTTCTGAGGATTTCGATCTATAGCAATATAGTGGTACGAAATATTTACCAGTGAAAAATTCCAACCGGGAGTATTGCGATTCATTTGTTAACTATCCTAGCATGTTGTCGGCTGAAATAGAACTCTTAAAAACGATCCAACCCGTCAAACGAGTTGCATGTAGACATGCTTTTTTGAATTGAGATCTAAACCATCGGAGATGTACATAATCTGTACCTCTCAAAAATTCAAGCTGTGGGTTAACGATTCATTTGAAAACTATTCTTGCATGTTATCGATAGAAGAGAAACATTTAGAAGCGATCCAACCTCACAAAGGAGTTGCCGGTATCTAACATTTCATAATTGCATTTTGAAGCATCGAAGAAGTACGAAATCCGTACCAGTGAAAAAGTAAAACCGGCAGTATTACAATTCATTTGGTAACTATCCTAGTCTATTGTCGGACCTAACAAAACTCGTTGAAATGATCGATCCTTTCAAACGAGTTGTCAGTAACCAAATTTTTCATAATTTCGATAGAAACCATCAGAGTGGTACATAATCCTTACCGGTCAAAAATTCAAACCGGGAGCATTGCGATTCATTTAGTAACTATCCGGGCATGTTGTCGGTCTAAACGAACTCATAAAAAAATTCCAACTTCTCTAACGAGTAAACGGTATCCATATTTCTCGGAATCGCGATCTAAAGCATCGGAGAGTTTCGATATCCAAACCAGCCATAAATAGAGGCCGGTGGTATTGCTATATATTTGGTAACTATCCTAGCATGTTGTCGGCCGAAACGAAACACTTAAAATCGATCCAACCACTCAAACGAGTTTCCGGTATCCAAGCTTCTCAGAATTGTGCTTTAAACCATTATAGAGGTACGAAATATGTTCCATTCAAAAATTCAAACCCGGAGTATTGCGATTCATTTGGTAACTATCCAAGCATGTTGTCCGTTGAAACAGAACTCCTAAAAACGATCCAACCACTCAAACGAGTTGCATATAGAGATGATTTTTTTAATTGAGATCTAAACCATCGGAGGGGTACATAATCCGTACCTGTCATAATCCGTACCTGTCGGTTGAAAACTATTCATGCATGTTATCGATAGAAGCGAAACTCTCAGAAGTGATTCAACCTCACAAACGAGTTGCCGGCATCCAACCTTTCATAATTGCATTCTAAAGCATCGGAGAGGTACGAAATCCGTACCAATGAAAAGGTAAAACCGGCAGTGAAATGAAGTCATAAAAACAATCCAATTTCCCTTTCGAGTAGCCGGTATGCATATTTCACAGAATCGCGATCTATAGCATTGGAGATGATCGAAATCTGAACCAGTCATAAAGAGAAGCCAGGAGTATTGCAATTTATTTGGTAACAATCCTAGCATATTGCCGGTCGAAACCAAACTCTTAAAATCGATCCAACCCTTCAACTGAGTTTCCGGTATCCAAGCTTCTCAGAATTGCGATCTAAAGCATTATAGAGGTACGAAATATGTATCCGCCAAAATTTCAAAACCGGGAGTATTGCGATTCATTGGGTAACTATCCTAGCATGTTGTCGGTTGAAACAGAACTCTTAAAAATGATCCAACCTGTCAAACGAGTTGCATGTAGACATGATTTTTTGAATTGAGATCTAAACCATCGGAGAGGTACATAATCCGTACCTATAAAAAATTCAAACTGAAGGTATTACGATTCATTTGAAAACTATCCTAGCATGTTATCGATAGAAGCGAAACTCTTAGAAGCGATCCAACCTCACATACGAGTTGCCGGCATCCAACCTTTCATAATTGCATTCTAAAGCATCGAAGAGGTAAGAAATCCGTACCAATGAAAAGGTAAAACCGGCAGTATTGCGATTCATTTGGTAACTATCCTTGTATGTTGTCGGACCTAACGAAACTCTATGAAATGATCCATCCTTTCAAACGAGTTGTCAGTAGCCAAATTTCTTAGAATTGCGATAGAAACCATCTTAGTGGTACATAATCCGTACCGGTCAAAAATTCAAATCGGGAGCATTGCGATTCATTTGGAAACTATCTAAGTATTTTGTCGGCAAAACGAACTCATAAAAAAAATCCAACTTCTCTAACGAGTAGTCGGTATCCATATTTATCTGAATCGCGATCTAAAGTATCGAAGAGGTTCGAAACCCGAACCAGTCATAAATAGAAGCCGAAAGTATTGTGATTTAATTGGTAACTATCTTAGCAGCTTGTCGGTCGAGACGAAACTATTAAAATCGATCCAACCTCTCAAATGAGTATCCGATATCCGGGCTTCTTAGAATTGTGATCTAAAGTAATATAGAGGTAGGAAATATGTATCAGTAGAAAATTCAAACCGGGAGTATTGCGATTCATTTGGTAACTATCCTAGCATGTTATCGGTTGAAACAAAACTCTTAAAAACTACCCAACCTCTCAAACGAATTTCATGTTGAGATGCATATTTGAATTGAGATCAAAGCCATCGGGGCGAGGTTAATAATCCGTACCTGTCAAAAATTAAAACTGAGGGTATTACGATTAATTTGAAAACTATTCTTGCATGTTATCGATAGAAGCCTAACTCTTAGAAGCGATCCAACCTCACAAACGAATTGCCGGTATCCAACCTTTCATAATTGTGTTCTAAGGCATCAAAGAGGTATGAAATCCGTACCAGTGAAAAAGTAAAACAGGCAGTATTGTGATTCATTTGGTAACTATCATAGTATGTTGTCGGACCGAACAAAACTCTTTGAAATAAACTATCCACTCAAACGAGTTGCAAGTAGCCAAATTTCTCTAAATTATGATAGAAACCACCGGAGTGGTAACTATCCTAGCATGTTGCCGGTTGAAACAGAACTCTCAAAAGCGATCAAACCACTCAAACGAGTTACATGTAGACATGTTTTTTTGAATTGAGAACTAAACCATTGGAGAGGTGCATAATCCGTACCGGTCAAAAATTCAAACTGGGAGTATTGCGACTCATTTGAAAACTATCCCTGCATGTTGTCATTCGAAGAAAACTACTACAAGCGATCCAACCTCACAAACGAGTAGCTTGTATCCAACTTTTTATAATTGCTTTCTAAAGCACCGGAGAGGTACGAAATTCGTACCAAAAAAAAATTAAAATCGGCTGCATTGCGATTTGTTTCGTAACTGTCCTAGCAAGTTGTAGGTCGTAACGAAACACTTAGAAATGATACATCCTCTCAAACGAGTTGCTAGTAGCCAAATTTCTCAGAATTGCAATAGAATCCATCGGAGTGGTACATAATCTGTACCGGTCAAAAATTCAAACCGGGAACATTGCAATTCATTTGGTAACTATCCAACATGTTGTCGGTCAAAACAAACTCATAAACACAATCCAACTTCTCTAACGAGTAGCCAGTATCCATATTTCTCTGAATCGCGATCTAAATCATCGGGGAGGTTCGAAATCCGAACTAGTCATAAATAGAAGCCGGGAGTATTACGATATATATGGTATCTATCCTAGCATGTTGTCGGTCAAAGCTAATCCCCTAAAATCGATCCAACCTCTCCAACGAGTTTTCGATATCCAAGTTTTTCAGAAATGCGATCTAAAGCATCGGAGAGGTACAAAATCCGTACCAGTAAAAAATTAAAACCGGCTGTATTGCGATTCATTTGGTAACTATCCTAGCAAGTTGTCGGTCGTAACGAAACTCTTAGAAATGATACATCCTCTTAAACGAGTTTCAAGTAGGAAAATTTCCCATAATTGCAAAGAAACCATCGGAGTGGTACATAATCCGTACCGGTCAAAAATTTAAAGCGGGAGCATTCGATTCATTTGGTAACAATCCAACATGTTTTTCGAAACGTAGTCATAAAAACAATCCAATTTCTCTTACGAGTAGTCGGTATGCATATTTCACAGAATCGCGATCTATAGCATTGAGATGATCGAAATCTGAACAAGTCAAAAAGAGTAGCCAGGAGTATTGCAATTTATTTGGAAACAATCCTTGCATATTACCGGTCGAAACGAAACTCTTAAAATTGATCCAACCCTTCAACTGAGTTTCCGGTATCCAAGCTTCTCAGAATTGCTATCTAAAGCATTATAGAGGTACGAAATATGTATCCGTCAAAATTTCAAACCGGGAGAATTGTGATTCATTTGGTAACTATTCTAACATGTTGTCGGTTGAAACAGAACTCTTTAAAGCGATCCAACCTGTCAAACGAGTTGCATGTAGACATGCTTTTTTGAATTGAGATCTAAACCATCGGAGAGGTACATAATCCGTACCTATCAAAAATTCAAACTGAAGGTATTGCGATTCATTTGAAACCTATCCTTGCATGTTATCGATAGAAGCGAAACTTTTAGAAGCGATCCAACCTCACATACGAGTTGCCGGCAGCCAACCTTTCATAATTGCATTCTAAAGCATCGGAGAGGTACGAAATCCGTACTAATGAAAAGGTAAAACCGGCAGTATTGCGATTCATTTGGTAACTATCCTAGTATGTTGTCGGACCTAACGAAACTCTATGAAATGATCCATCCTTTCAAACGAGTTGTCAGTAGCCAAATTTCTCAGAATTGCGATAGAAACCATCTGAGTGGTACATAATCCGTACCGGTCAAAAATACAAACCGGGAGCATTGCGATTCATTTGGTAACTATCTAAGTATTTTGTCGGCAAAACGAACTCATAAAAAAAATCCAACTTCTCTAACGAGTAGCCGGTATCCATATTTCACAGAATCGCGATCTAAAGCATCGAAGAGGTTCGAAATCCGAACCAGTCATAAATAGAAGCAGGGAGTATTGCGATTTAATTGGAAACTATCCTAGCATCTTGTCGGTCGAAACGAAACTCTTAAAATTGATCCAACCTCTCAAATGAGTATCCGATATCCGAGCTTTTCAGAATTGCGATCTAAAGTAATATAGAGGTAGGAAATATGTATCAGTAGAAAATTCAAACCGGGAGTATTGCGATTCATTTGGTAACTATCTCTGCATGTTGTCATTCGAAGAAAACTATTATAAGCGATCCAACCTCACAAACGAGTAGCTTGTATCCAACTTTTTATAATTGCGTTCTAAAGCATCGGAGAGGTACGAAATCCGTACCAAAAAAAAATTAAAGCCGGCTGCATTGCGATTCATTTCGTAACTATCCTAGCAAGTTGCCGGTCGTAACGAAACTCTTAGAAATGATGCATCCTCTCAAACGAGTTGTTAGTAGCCAAATTTCTCAGAATTGCTATAGAATCCATCGGAGTGGTACATAATCCGTGCCGGTCAAAAATTCAAACCGGGAACATTGCAATTCATTTGGTAACTATCCAACATGTTGTCGGTCAAAACGAACTCATAAACATAATCTAACTTCTCTAACAAGTAGCCAGTATCCACATCTCTCAGAATCGCGATCTAAATCATCAGAGGGGTTCGAAATCCTAACCAATCATAACTAGAAGCCGGGAGTATTGCGGTATATTTGGAACTATCCTTGCAAATTGTCGGCCGAAACGAAACTTTAAAAAATTCAAACCGAGAATATTGCGATTCATTTGGTAACTATCCTTGCATGTTGACGGTTGAAACAGAACTCTTTAAAACTATCCATCCACTCATACGAGTTGCATGCAGACATGCGTTTTTTAATTAAAATATAAACCATTGGAGAGGTACATAATCCGTACCTGTCAAAAATTCAAACTGAGGGTACTACGATTCATTTGAAAACTATCCTTGCATGTTATCGATAGAAGCAAAACTCTTAGAAGCAATCCAACCAATCTTTTAAAATTGCGCTCTAAGGCATCGAAGAGGTACGAAATCCGTACCAGTGAAAAAGTAAAACAGGCAATATTGCGATTCATTTGGTAACTATCCTAGTATGTTGTCGGACCGAACAAAACTCTTTGAAATGAACCATCCATTCAAACGAGTTGCCAGTAGCAAAATTTCTCAAAATTACGATAGAAACCACTGGAGTGGTACATAATCCGTATCGGTCAAAAATTAAAACCGGGAGCATTGCGATTCATTCGGAAACTTTCCAAGCATGTTGTCGGTCGAAACAAACTCATAAAAAAAATCCAACTTCTTTAACGAGTAGCCGACATCCATATTTCTTAAAATCGCGATCAAAAGTATCGAAGAAGTTCGAAATCCGAACCAGCAATAAATAGAGGATGGGTGTATTGCAATTTATTTGGTAACTATCCTAGCATGTTGTCGGTTGAAACAAAACTCTTAAAATAGATCCAACCTCTCAAATGAGTTTCCGGTATCCAAGCTTCTAAGAATTGCGATCCAAAGCATTATAGAGTTACGAAATATGTACCAGTCAAAAATTCTAACCGGGAGTATTGTGATTAATTTTGTAACTATCCTAGCATGTTGTCGGTAGAAACAAAACTCTCAAAAACAATCCAATCACCCAAACGAGTTGCATGTAGATATGCGTTTTTGAATTGAGATCTAAACCATCGGAGAGGTACATAATCCGCACCTGTCAAAAATTCAAACTGAGGGTATTGCGATTCATTTGAAAACTATCATTGCACGTTATCGATAGAAGCAAAACTCTAAAAAGCGATCCAACCTCACAAACGATTTGCCAGTATTCGACCTTTCATAATTGCGTTCTAATGCATCGAAGAGGTACGAAATCCGTACCACTGAAAAAGTAAAACATGCAGTATTGAGATTCCTTTGGTAACTATCCTAGTATGTTATTGGACCTAACCAAACTCTTTGAAATGATCCATCCCGTCAAACGAGTTGCCAGTAGCCAAATTTCACAAAATAGCGATAGAAACCTTCGGAGTGGTACATAATCTGTACCGGTCAAAAATTCAAACCGGGAGCATTGGGATTCATTTGGTAACTTTCCAAGCACGTTGTCGGTCGAAACGAACTTATAAATACAATCCAATTCTCTAACGAATAGCCAGTATCCATATTTCTCAGAATCGCGATATAAGCATCGGAGAGGTTCGAAATCCGAACCAGTCATAAATAAAAGCCGGGTGTATTGCGATTAATTTGGTTACTATCTTAGCAAGTTGTCGGTCAAAACGAAACTCTTAAAATAATTCCAATCCTTCAAACGAGTTTCCGGTATCCAAGCTTCTCAGAATTGCGATCTAAAGCATTATAGAGGTACGAAATATTTACCAGTCAAAATTTCAAACCGGGAGTATTGCGGTTCATTTGGTAACTATCTAGCATGTTGTCGGTTGAAACAGAACTCTTAAAAACGATCCAACATGTCAAACGAGTTGCATGTAGACATGCTTTTTTGAATTGAGATCTAAACCATCGGAGAGGTACATAATCCGTACCTATCAAAAATTCAAACTGAAAGTATTGCGTTTCATTTGAAAACTATCCTTGCATGTTATCGATTGAAGCGAAACTCTTAGAAGCGATCCAACCTCATATACTAGTTGCCGGCATCCAACCTTTCCTAATTGCATTCTAAAGCATCGGAGAGGTACGAAATCCGTACCAATGAAAAGGTAAAACCGGCAGTATTGCTATTCATTTGGTAACTATCCTAGTATGTTGTCGGTTCTATCGAAACTGTATGAAATGATCCATCCTTTCAAATGAGTTATCAGTAGCCAAATGTCTCAGAATTGCGATAGAAACCATCTGAGTGGTAAATAATCCGTACCGGTCTAAAATTCAAACCGGGAGCATTGCGATTCATTTGGTAACTATCTAAGTATTTTATCGGCAAAACGAACTCATAAAAAAAATCCAACTTCTCTAACGAGTAGCCGGTATCCATATTTTTCAGAATCGCGATCTAAAGCATCGAAGAGGTTTGAAATCCGAGCCAGTCATAAATAGAAGCCGGGAGTATTGCGATTTAATTGGTAACTATCCTAGCAACTTGTCGGTCGAAACGGAACTCTTAAAATCGGTCCGACCTCTCAAATGACTATCCGATATCCGAGTTTTCAGAATTGCGATCTAAAGTAATATAGAGGTAGGAAATATGTATCAGTAGAAAATTCAAACCGGAAGTATTGCGATTCATTTGGTAATTATCCTTGCATGTTGTCATTCAAAGAAAACTATTATAAGCGATCCAACCTCACAAACGAGTAGCTTGTAACCAACTTTTTATAATTACGTTCTAAAGCATTAGAGAGGTACGAAATCCGTACCAAAAAAAATTTAAAACCGGCTGCATTGCGATTCATTTCGTAACTATCCCAGCAAGTTGTCGGTCGTAACGAAACTCTTAGAAATGATACATCCTCTCAAACGAGTTGCTAGTAGCCAAATTTCTCAGAATTGCAATAGAATCCATCGGAGTGGTACATAATCCGTACCGGTCAAAAATTCAAACCGGGAACATTGCAATTCATTTGGTAACTATCCAACATGTTGTCAGTCAAAACAAACTCATAAACACAATCCAACTTCTCTAACGAGTAGCCAGTATCCATATCTCTCAGAATCGCGATCTAAATCGTCGGAGAGGTTCGAAATCCTAAACAATCATAACTAGATGCCGGGAGTATTGCGATATATTTGGTAACTATCCTCGCAAATTGTCGGCCGAAACGAAACTTTTAAAATCGATCCAACCTCTACAACAAGTTTCTGATATCCAAGCTTTTCAGAATTGCTATCTAAAGCAATATAGAGGTACGAAATATATACCATTCAAAAATTCAAACCGAGAATATTGCGATTCATTTTGTAACTATCCTTGCATGTTGACGGTTGAAACAGAACTCTTAAAAACTATCCATCCTCTCATACGAGTTGCATGCAGACATGCGTTTTTTAATTAAAATATAAACCATCGGAGAGGTACATAATCCGTACCTGTCAAAAATTCAAACTGAGGGTACTACGATTCATTTGAAAACTATCCATGCATGTTATCGATAGTAGCAAAACTCTTAGAAGCAATCCAACCAAACAAGCGAGTTACCGGTATCCAATCTTTCATAATTGCGTTCTAAGGCATCGAAGAGGTACGAAATCCGTACCAGTGAAAAAGTAAAACCAGCAGTATTGCGATTCATTTCGTAACAATCCTAGTATGTTGTCAATCCAACCGAAACTCTTTGAAATGATCCATCCTTTCAAACGAGTTGCCAGGTGCAAAATTTCACAGAATTGCGATAGAAACCACCGGAGTGGTACATAATCTGTACCGGTCGAAAATTCAAACCGGGAGCATTGCAATTCATTTGGTAACTTCCAAGTATGTTGTCGGCCGTAACGAACTCATTAAAACAATCCAACTTCTCTAACAAGTAGCCTGTATCCATATTTCTCATAATCGCTATCTAAAACATCGGAGAAGTTCGAAATCCGAACCAGTCTTAAATAGAAACCGGGAGTATAGCGATTTATTTGGCAACTATCCTAGCATCTTGTCGGTCGAAACGAAACTCTTAAAATCGAACCAACCACTCAAACGAGTATCCGATATCCTAGCTTCTCCGAATTGCGATCTAAAGCAATATAGAGGTACGAAATATGTACCAGTAGAAAATTCAAGCCAGGAGTATTGCGATTCATTTTATAACTATCCTAGCATGTTGTCGGCTGAAACATAACCCTTAAAAACTATCTAACCTCCCAAACGAGTTGCATGTAGACATGCGTTTTTGAATTGAGGTCTAAACCATCGGAGAGGTACATAATCCGCACCTGTCAGAAATTCAAACTGAGGGTATTACGATTCATTTGAAAACTATCATTGCATGATATCGATAGAAGCAAAACTCTTAGAAGCGATCCAACCTCACAAACGATTTGCCAGTATCCGACCTTTCATAATTGCGTTCTAATGCATCGAAGAGGTACGAAATCCGTACCGGTGAAAAAGTGAAACAGGCAGTATTGCGATTCATTTGGAAGCTATCCTAGTATGTTGTTGGACCTTGCAAAACTCTTTGAAATGATCCATCCATTCAAACGAGTTGCCAGTAGCCAAATTTCACAAAATAGCGATAGAAACCATCGGGGTGGTACATAATCTGTACCGGTCAAAAATTCAAACCGGAAGCATTAGGATTCATTTGGTAACTTTCCAAGCATGTTGTCGTTCGAAACGAACTCATAAAAATGATCCAATTCTCTAACGAATAGCCAGTATCCATATTTCTCAAAATCGCGATATATGCATCGGAGAGGTTCGAAATCCGAACCAGTCACAAATAAAAGCCGGGAGTATTGCGATTTATTTGGTTATTATCTTAGCAAGTTGTCAGTCGAAACGAAACTCTTTAAATAAATCCAATTCGTCAAACGAGTTTCCGGTATCCAAGATTCTCAGAATTGCGATCTAAAGCATTATAGAGGTACGAAATATGTACCAGTCAAAAATTCAAACCGACAGTATTGCGATTCATTTTGTAACTATCCTAGCATGTTGTCGGTTGAAGCAGAACTCTTAAAAACGATCCAACCTGTCAAACGAGTTGCATAGAGACATGCTTTTTTGAATTGAGATCTAAACCATCGGAGAGGTACATAATTCGTGCCTATCTAAAATTCAAACTGAAGGTATTACGATTCATTTGAAAACTATCCTTGCATGTTATCGATAGAAACAAAACTCTTAGAAGCGATCCAACCTCACATACGAGTTGCCGACATCCAATCTATCATAATTGCATTCTAATGCATCGGAGAGGTACGAAATCCGTACCAATGAAAAGGTAAATCCGGCAGTATTGCGATTCATTTGGTAACTATCCTAGTATTTTGTCGGACCTAACGAAGCTCAATGAAATGATCCATCCTTTCAAACGAGTTGTCAGTAGCCAAATTTCTCAGAATTGCGATAGAAACCATCTGAGTGGTACATAATCCGTACCGATAAAAAATTCAAACCGGGAGCATTGCGAATCATTTGGAAACTATCTAATTATTTTGTCGGCAAAACAAACTCATAAAAAAATCCAACTTCTCTGACGAGTAGCCGGTATCCATATTTCTCAGAATCGCGATCTAAAGCATCGAAGAGGTTCGAAATCCGAACCAGCCATAAATATAGGCCGGGAGTATTGCGATTTAATTGGTAACAATCCAAGCATCTTGTCGATCGAAAGAAAACTCTTAAAATCGGACCAACCTCTCAAATGAGTATCCGATATCCGAGCTTTTCAGAATTGCGATCTAAATTAATATAGAGGTAGGAAATATGTATCAGTAGAAAATTCAAACCGGGTGTATTGTGATTCATTTGGTAACTATCCAAGCATGTTATCGGTTGAAACAGAACTCTTAAAACTACCCAACCTCTCAAACGAGCTGCATGTAGACATGCTTTTTTGAATTGAGATCTAAACCATCAGAGAGCTACATAAACTGTACCTGCCAAAAATTAAAACTGAGGGTATTACAATTCATTTGAAAACTATCCTTGCATGTTATCGATAGAAGCGAAACTTTTAGATGCGATCCAACCACACAAACGAGTTGCCGTTATCCAACCTTTCATAATTGCATCCTAAAGCGTCGACGAAGTACGAAATCCGTACCAGCGAAAAAGTAAAACCTGCAGTATTGCGATTCATTTGGTAACTATCCTAGTATGATGTCGGACCTAACGAAACTCGTTGAAATGATCCATCCTATCAAACGAGTTGCCTGTAACCAAATTAATCTGAATTGTGTTCGAAACCATCGGAGTGGTACATAATCCGTACCGGTCAAAAATTCAAACCGGGAGCATTGCGATTCATTTAGAAACTATCCAAGCATGATGTCGGTCAAAACGAACTCATTAAAAAAATTCAACTTCTCTAACGAGTAGCCGGTTTCCATATTTCTCTCAATCGCGATCTAAAGTATCAAAGAGGTCCGAAATCCGAACCAGCCATAAATAGAGGCCGGGAGTATGGCGATTTATTTTGCAACTCTCCTAGTATGTTGTCGGTCGAAATGAAACTCTTAAAATCAGACGAACCTCTCAAACGATTTTCCGGTATCCAAGTTTCTCAGAATTGCGATCTAAAGCATTAAAGAGGTACGAATTATGTACCAGTAAAAAGTTCAAACCGGGAGTATTGCTTTTAATTTGGTAACTATCCTAGCATGTGGCCGGTTGAAACAGAACTCGCAAAAATGATCCAACCACTCAAACGAGTTGCATGTAGACATACTTTTTTGAATTGAGATCAAAACCATCGGAGAAATACATAATCCGTACCGGTCAAAAATTCAAACTGGAAGTATTGCGATTTATTTGATAACTATCCATGCATGTTGTTGATCGAAGAAAACTCTTAGAAACGATCCAAGTTTATATAATTGAGTTCAAAAGCATCGGAGAGGTACGAAATCCGTACCAAAAAAAAAATTAAAATTGGCTGTATTGCGATTCATTTGGTAACTATCCTAGCAAGTTGCCAGTCCTAACGAAACTCTTAGAAATGATACGTCCTCTCAAACGAGTTGCCAGTGGCATAATTTCTCAGAATTGCGATTGAAACTACCGGAGTGGTACATAATCCGTACCGGTCAAAAATTCAAACCGGGAGCATTGCGATTCATTTGGCAACTATCCAACATATTGTCGGTCGAAACGAACCCATAAAAACAATCCAACTTCTCTAATGAGTAGCCGGTATCCATATTTCTCAGAATCGCGATCTAAAGCATCAGTGTGGCTCGAAATCCGAACCAGTCATAAATTGAAACCGGGAGTATTGAGATTTATTTGGTAACAATCCTAACATCTTTTCGGTCGAAACGAAACTCTTAAAATCGATCCAACCTCCCATACGAGTATCGGATATCCGAGCTTCTGAGAATTTCGATCTATAGCAATATAGTGGTACAAAATATTTACCAGTGAAAAATTCAAACCGGGAGTATTGCGATTCATTTGCTAACTATCCAAGCATGTTGTCGGCTGAAAGAAAACTCTTAAAAACGATCCAACCCGTCAAACGAGTTGCATGTAGACATGCTTTTTTGAATTGAGATCTAAACCACCGGAATGTACATAATCCGTACCTGTCAAAAATTCAAGCAGTCGGTTAGCGATTCATTTGAAAAATATCCTTGCATGTTATCGATAGAGGAGAAACATTTAGAAGCGATCCAACCTCACAAACGAGTTGCCGGTATCTAACATTTCATAATTACATTCTGAAGCATCGAAGAAGTTTGAAATCCGTACCAGTGAAAAAGTAAAACCGGCAGTGTTACGATTCATTTGGTAACTATCCTAGTCTATTGTCGGACCTAACGAACTCGTTGAAATGATCCATCCTATCAAGCGAGTTGTCAGTAACCAAATTTCTCAGAATTTTGATAGAAACCATCAGAGTGGTACATAATCCTTACCGGTCAAAAATTCAAACCGGGAGCATTGCGATTCATTTAGTAACTATCCGGGCATGTTGTCGGTCTAAACGAACTCATTAAAAATTCCAACTTCTCTAACGAGTAAACGGTATCCATATTTCCCGGAATCGCGATCTAAAGCATCGGAGAGTTTCGAAATCCGAACCAGCCATAAATAGAGGCCGGTGGTATTGCTATATATTTGGTAACTATCCTAGCATGTTGTCGGCCGAAACGAAACACTTAAAATCGATCCAACCACTCAAACGAGTTTCCGGTATCCAAGCTTCTCAGAATTGCGTTTTAAAGCATTATAGAGTTACGAAATATATACCATTCTAAAATTAAACCCGGAGTATTGCGATTCATTTGGTAACTATACCAGCATGTTGTCCGTTGAAGCAGAACTCCTAAAAACGATCCAACCACTCAAACGAGTTGTATGTAGAGATGATTTTTTTAATTGAGATATAAACCATCGGAGGGGTACATAATCCATACCTGTCGGTTGAAAGCTATTCATTCATGTTATCGATAGAAGCGAAACTCTCAAAAGTGATCCAACCTCACAAACGAGTTGCCGACATCCAACCTTTCATAATTGCGTTCTAAGGCATCGAAGGAGTACGAAATCAGTACCAGTGAAAAAGTAAAACCGACAGTCTTACAATTTATTTGGTAACTATCCAAATATGTTGTCGGTCCTAACGAAACTCGCTGAAATGATCCATCCTTTCAAACGAGTTATCAGTAACAAAATTTTTCAGAATTACGATAGAAACCATCGGAGTGGTACATAATCTGTACCGGTCAAAATTCAAACCGGGAGTATTGCGATTCATTTGGAAACTATCCAAGCATGTTGTCGATCGAAACAAACTCATAAAAACAATCCAACTTACCTAACGAGTAGCCGGTATCCATATTTCTATGAATCGCGATCTAAAGCATCGAAGAGGTACGAAATCCGGACAAGTCATAAATAGAAGCTGGGATTACTGCAATTTATTTTGAAACTATCCAAGCACGTTGTCGGTCGAAACGAACTCATAAATTTGATCTAACCTCTCAAACGAGTTTTTGGTATCCAAGCTTCTCAGAATCGCGATCTAAAGCATTATACAGGTACGAAATATGTACCAGTCAAAAATTCAAACCGGGAGTATTGTAATTTATTTGGTAAATATCCAAGCATGTTGTCGGTTGAAACAAAACTCTTAAAAATGATCCAACCACTCAAACGAGTTGCACATAGACATGCTTTATTTAATTGAGATCAAAACCATCAGAGAGGAACATAATCCGTATCGGTCAAAAATTCAAACTGAGAGTATTGCGATTCATTTGATAACTATCCTTGCATGTTGTTGATCGAAGAAAACTCTCAGAAGCGATCGAACCACACAAACGAGTTGCCAGTATCCAACCTTTCATAATTGCATTCTAAAGCGTCGAAGAAGTACGAAATCCGTACCAGTGAAAAAGTAAAACCTGCACTATTGCGATTCATTTGGTAACTATCCTAATATGCTGTCGGACCTAACGAAACTCGATGAAATGATCCATCCTTTCAAACGAGTTGCCAGTAACCA
This sequence comes from Kingdonia uniflora, assembly GCA_014058105.1. Taxonomy (NCBI): domain Eukaryota; kingdom Viridiplantae; phylum Streptophyta; class Magnoliopsida; order Ranunculales; family Circaeasteraceae; genus Kingdonia; species Kingdonia uniflora. The sequence goes on along the minus strand of JACGCM010001873.1, from coordinate 230,843 downwards.
AATTTCTATGAATTGCGTTAGAAACCATCGGAGTTGTACATAATCCGTACCGGTAAAAAATTCAAACCGGGAGCATTGCGATTCATTTAGAAACTATCCAAAGATGATGTCGGTCAAAACGAACTCATAAAAAAAATCCAACTTCTCTAACGAGTAGCCGGTATCCATATTTCTCTTAATCGCGATCTAAAGCATCAGAGGGGTCTGAAATCCGAACCAGCCATAAATAGAGGCCGGGAGTATGGCGATTTATTTTGAAACTATCCTAGCATGTTGTCTGTCGAAACGAAACTCTAAAAATCTGACGAACCTCTCAAACGATTTTCCGGTATCCAAGCTTCTCAGAATTGCGATCTAAAGCATTAAAGAGGTACGAAATATGTACTAGAAAAAAATTCAAACCGGGAGTATTGCAATTAATTTGGTAACTATCCTAGCATGTGGCCGGGTGAAACAGAACTCGCAAAAATGATCCAACCACTCAAACGAGTTGCATGTAGACATGCTTTTTTGAATTGAGATCTAAACCATCAGAGAAATACATAATCCGTACCGGTCAAAAATTCAAACTGGAAGTATTGTGATTCATTTGATAACTATCCCAGCATGTTGTCGATCGAAGAAAACTCTTAGAAACGATCCAACCTCACAAGCGAGTAGTTGGTATCCAACTTTTTATAATTGAGTTCTAAAGCATCGGAGAGGTACGAAATCCGTACCAAATAAAAATTAAAACCGGCTGTATTGCGATTCATTTGGAAACTATCCTTGCAAGTTGTCAGTCGTAGCGAAACTCTTAAAAATGATACATCCCCGCAAACGAGTTGCCAGTAGCCAAATTTCTCAGAATTTCGATTGAAACTACCGAAGTGGTACATAATCCGTACCGGTCAAAAATACAAACCGGGAGCATTGCAATTCATTTGGTAACTATCCAACATGTTGTCTGTCGAAACGAACCCATAAAAACAATCCAACTTCTCTAACGAGTAGCCGGTATCCATATTTTTCAGAATCGCGATCAAAAGCATCGGAGAGGCTCGATATCCGAACCAGTCATAAATTAATGCCGGGAGTATTGAGATTTATTTGGTAACAATCCTGGCATCTTTTCGGTCGAAACGAAACTTTTAAATCGATCCAACCTCCTATACGAGTATCGAAAATCCGAGCTTCAGGGAATTTCGATCTATAGCAATATAGAGGTACGAAATATTTACCAGTGAAAAATTCAACCGGGAGTATTGCGATTCATTTTCTATCTATCCTTGCATGTTGTCGGTTGAAATAGAACTCTTAAAAACGATCCAACCCGTCAAATGAGTTGCATGTAGAAATGCTTTTTTGAATTAAGATCTAAACCATCGGAGATGTAGATAATCCGTACCTGTCAAAAATTCAGGCTGAGGGTTAACGATTCATTTGAAAACAATCCTTGCATGTTATCGATAGAAGCGAAACTTTTAGAAGCGATCCAACCTCACAAACGAGTTGCCGGTATCTAACCTTTCATAATTGCATTCTGAAGCATCGAAGAAGTACGAAATCTGTACCAGTGAAAAAGTAAAACCGGCAGTATTGCGATTCATTTGGAAACTATCCTAGTATGTTGTCCGACCTAACGAAACTCTATGAAATGATCCATCCTATCAAACGAGTTGCCAGTAACCAAATTTCTCTGAATTGCGTTAGAAACCATCGGAGTGGTACATAATCCGTACCGGTCAAAAATTCAAACCGGGAGCATTGCGATGCATTTGGTAACTATCCGGGCATGTTGTCGGTCAAAAAAACTCATAAAAAAAATCCAACTTCTCTAACGAGTAAACGGTATCCATATACTCGGAATTGTGATCTAAAGCATAGGAGAGGTTCGAAATCCGAACCAGCCATAAATAGAGGCCGGTGGTATTGCTATATATTTGGTAGCTATCCTAGCATGTTGTCGCCCGAAACGAAATACTTAAAATTGATCCAACCTCTCAAACGAGTTTTCGGTATCCAAGCTTCTCAGAATTGTATTTTAAAGCATTATAGAGGTACAAAATATGTACCATTCAAAAATTCAAACCCGGAGTATTGCGATTCATTTGGTAACTATCCTAGCATGTTGTCCGTTGAAACAGAACTCCAAAAAACGATCCAACCACTCAAACGAGTTGCATGTAGAGATATTTTTTTAATTGAGATCTAAACCATCGGAGAGGTACATAATCCGTACCTGTCGGTTGAAAACTATTCATGCATGTTATCGATAGAAGTGAAACTCTCAGAAGTGATCCAACCTCACAAACGAGTTACAGACATCCAACCTTTCTTAATTGCGTTATAAGGCATCGAAGGGGTACGAAATCAGTACCGGTGAAAAATTAAAACCGATAGTCTTGCAATTAATTTTGTAACTATCCAAGTATGTTGTCGGTCCTAACGAAACTCGTTGAAATGATCCATCCTTTCAAACGAGTTATTAGTAACAAAATTTCTCAGAATTGTGATAGAAACCATCGGAGTGGTACATAATCTATACCGGTCAAAAATTCAAACCGGGAGCATTGCGATTCATTTGGAAACTATCCAAGCATGTTGTCGGTCGAAACGAACTCATAAAAACAATCCAACTTACCTAACGAGTCGTCGGTATCCATATTTCTATGAATTGCGATCTAAAGCATCGAAGAGGTACGAAATCCGGACAAGTCATAAATAGAAGCTGGGATTATTGCAATTTATTTGGAAACAATCCAAGCACGTTGTCGGTCGAAGCGAACTCATAAAATCGATCCAACCTCTCAAACGAGTTTTTGGTATCCAAGCTTCTCCGAATCGCGATCTAAAGCATTATACAGGTACGAAATATGTACCAGTCAAAAATTCAAACCGGGAGTATTGCAATTTATTTGGTAAATATCCAAGCATGTTGTCGGTTAAAACAAAACTCTTAAAAGCGATCCAACCATTCAAACGAGTTAAATGCAGACATGTTTTATTTAATTGAGATCAAAACCATCTGAGAGGAACATAATCCGTGCCGGTCAAAAATTCAAACTGGGAGTATTGCGATTCATTTGATAACTATCCCTGCATGTTGTTGATCGAAGAAAACTCTCAGAAGTGATCGAAGCACACAAACGAGTAGCTGGTATCCAACTTTTAATAATTGCGTTCTAAAGCACCGGAGAGGTACAAAATCCGTACCAGTAAAAAATTAAAGCCGGCTGTATTGCGATTCATTTGGTAACTATTCTAGCAAGTTGTCGGTCGCATCGAAACCCTTAGAAATGTTACATCCTCACAATCGAGTTGCCTGTAGCCAAATTTCCTAAAATTGCGATAGAAACCATCGGAGTGCTACATAATCCGTACCGGTCAAAAATTCAAGCCGGGAGCATTGCGATTCATTTGGTAACTATCCAATCATGTTGTCGGTCGAAACAAAATCTTATAAACAATCCAACTTCCCAAACGAGTAGCCGGTATCCATATTTCTCTGAATCGCGATCTAAAGCATCGGAGAGGATCGAAATCCGAACAAGTCATAAATAGAACCCAGGAGTAATGTGATTTATTTGGTAACAAGCCTAGCATGTTGTCGGCTGAAACGAGCGCATAAAATCGATCCAGCCTCCCAAACGAGTTTCCAGAATCCAAGCTTCTCAGAATTGCGATCTAAAGCATTATAGAGGTACGAAATATGTACCAGTCAAAAATTCAAACTGGGAGTATTGCGATTCATTTGGTAACTACCCTAGCTTGTTGTCGGTTGAAACAGAACTCCTAAAAACGATCCAACCACTCAAAAGAGTTGCATATAGACATGCTTTTTAAATTGAGATCTAAGCCATCGGAGAGGTACATAATCCGTACCGGTATAAAATTCAAACTGGGTGTATTGCGATTCATTTGATAACTATCCCTGCATGTTGTCGATAGAAGAAAACTCTTAGAAGCGATCCAACCTCACAAACGAGTAGCTGGTATCAATCTTTTTATAATTGCGTTCTAAAGCATCGGAGAGGTACGAAATCTGTACTAGTAAAAAATAAAAACCGATTGTATTGCGATTCATTTGGTAACTATTCTAGAAGGTTGTCGGTCGTAAGGAAACTCTTAGAAATGATACATCCTCTCAAACGAGTTGCCAGTAGCAAAATTTCCTAAAATTGCAATAGAAACCATCGGAGTGGTACATAATCCGCGCCGGCCTAAAATTCAAACCGGGAGAATTGCGATTCATTTGGTAACTATCCAACATGTTGTCGGTCAAAACGAACTCATAAAAACAGTCTAATTTTTCTTACGAGTAGCTGGCATGAATATTTCAGAGTATCGCGATCTAAAGCATCGGAGATGTTCGAAATTTGAACCAGTCATAAATAGAAACCGGGAGTATTGCGATTTATTTGGTAACAATCCTAGCATATTGCCGGTCGACACGAAACTTTTAAAATCGATCCAGCCTCTCAAACGAGTTTTCGGTATCCATGTTTCTCTGAATTGCAATCTAAATCAATATAGAGGTACGAAATATGTACCTGTCAAAAATTCAAACCGGGAGTATTGCGATTCATTTAGTAATTATCCTAGCATGTTGTCGGTTGAAATAAAACTCCTAAAAATGATCCAACCTCTCAAACGAGTTGCATGTAGACATGCGTTCTTAAATTGAGATCTAAACCATCAGAGAGGTACACAAACCGTACCTGCCTAAAATTCAAACTAAGGGTATTACGATTCATTTGAAAACTTTCCTTGCATGTATCGATTGAAGCGAAACTCTTAGAAGCGATCCAACCTCACAAACGTGTTGGTGGAATCCAACCTTTCATAATTTCATTCTAAAGCATCGAATAGGTACGAAAACCGTACCAGTGAAAAAGTAAAATCAGTAGTATTGCAATTAATTTGGTAACTATCCTAGTATGTTGTCGGACCTAACGAAACTCTTTGAAATGATCCATCCTTTCAAACGAGCTGCCAGTAGCCATATTTCTCAAAATTGCGATAAAAACCATCAGAGTAGTACATAATCAGTACCGGTAAAAAATTCAAACTGGGAGTATTGCGATTCATTTGGTAACTATCCAAGCATGTTGTCGCTCGAAACGAACTCATAAAAATATCCAACTTCTCTAACGAGTAGTCGGTATCCATATTTCTCAGAATCGCGATCTAAAGCATCTGAGAGGTTCGAAATCCGAACCAGTCATAAATAGAAGCCGGGAGTAGTGCGATTTATTTGGTAACTATCTAAGCATGCTGTCGGTCGAAACGAAACTCTTAAAGCCGATCCAACCTCTCAAACGAGTTTCCGGTATCCAAAGCTTCTCAGAATTGCGATCTAAAGCATTATAGAGGAGCGAAATATGTTTCGGCAAAAAATTTAAAGCGGGAGTATTGCGATTCATTTGATAAATATCCTAGCATGTTGTCGGTGGAAAGAGAACTCTTAAAAGCGATCCAACCACTCAAACGAGTTGCATGTAAACATGTCTTTTTCAATTGAGATCTAAACCATCAGAGAGGTACATAATCCGTGCCGGTAAAAAATTCAAACTAGCTGTATTGCGATTCATTTGATAACAATCCCTGCATGTTGTCGATCGAAGAAAACTCTAAGAAGTGATCGAACAACACAAACGAGTAGCTGGTATCCAACTTTTTATAATTGCGCTCTAAAGCACCGGAGAGGTACGAAATCCGTACCAGTAAAAAATTAAAACTGGCTGTATTGCGATTCATTTGGTAACTATCCTAGCAAGTTTCGGTCGTAATGAAACTCTTCGAAATGATAGATCCTTTCAAACGAGTTGCCAGTAGCCAAATTTCTCAAAATTGCGATAGAAACCATCGGTGTGGTGCATTATCCGTACGGGTCAAAAATTTAAACCGGGAGCATTGTGATTCATTTGGTAACTTTCCAAGCATGTTGTAGGTCGAAAGGAACTCATAAAAACAATCCAACTTCTCTAACGAGTAGACGGTATCCCTATTTCTCAGAATCACGATCTAAAGCATCGGAGAGGTTCGAAATCCGAACCAGTCATAAATAGAAGCCGGGAGTATTGCGATTTATTTGGTAACTATCCTAACATGTTGTCGGTCGAAACGAAGCCCTTAAAATCGATCCAACCACTCAAACGAGTTTCCGGTATCCAAGCTTCTCAGAAATGCGATCTAAAGCATTATAGAGATACGAAATATGTACCAGTCTAAAATTCAAACTGGGAGTATTGCGATAAATTTTGTAAATATTCTAGCATGTTGTTGGTTGAAACAAAACTCTTAAAAACGATCCAACCACACAAACGAGTTGCATGTAGACATGATTTTCTGAATTGAGATCTAAACCATTACAGAGGTACATAATCCGTACCGGTTAAAAATTCAATCTAGAAGTATTGCGATTCATTTGATAACTGTCACAGTATGTTGTCGATCGAAGAAACCTCTTAGAAGTGATCGAACAACACAAACGAGTAGCTGGTATCGAACTTTTTATAATTGCGTTCTAAAGAATCGGAGAGGTACTAAATCCGTAGCAGTAAAAAATTAAAACCGGCTGTATTGCGATTCATTTGATAATTATCCTAGCAAGTTATCGGTCGTAGCAAAATTCTTTGAAATGATACATCCTCCCAAACGAGTTGCTAGTAGCAATATTTCACAGAATTGCAATAGGAACCATCGGAGAGGTACATAATCCGTACCGGTCAAAAATTCAAGCCGGGAGTATTGCGATTCATTTACTAACTATCCAACATGTTGTCGGTCGAAACCAGCTAATAAAAACAATCCAATTTCTCTTACGAGTGGCCGGTATCCATATTTCTCCGAATCGCGATCTAAAGCATCGGAAAGGTTCTAAATCGGAACCAGTCATAAATAGAAGCCGGGAGTATTGCGATTTATTTGGTAACTATCCTAGCAGTTTGTTGGTCGAAACGAAACCTTTAAAATCGATCAAACTTCTCAAACGAGTTTCCGGTATCCAAGCTTCTCAGAATTGCGATCTAAAGCATTATAGAGGTACAAAATATGTACCAGTCAAAAATTCAATCCGGGAGTATTGCGATTCATTTCGTAACTATCCAAGCATGTTGTCGGTTGAAACAAAACTCTTAAAAACGATCCAACCTCACAAACGAGTTGAATGTATAGATACATTTTTTAATTGAGATCTAGACCATCGGAATGGTAGATAATCCGTACCTGTCAAAAATTCAAACGCAGGGTATACGATTCATTTGAAGTCTATCCTTGCATGTTATCGATTGAAGCAAAACTCTTAGAAGCGATCCAACCTCACAAACGAGTTGCCGGTATCCAACCTTTCTTAATTGCGTATTGCGATTCATTTGGTAACTATCCTAGTATGTTATCGGTCCTAACGAGACTCTATGAAATGATCCATCCTTTCAAACGAGTTGCCACTATCAAAATTTCTCAGAATTGCGATAGAAACCATCGGATTGGTACATAATCCGTACCGGTCAAAAATTTAAACCGTGAGCATTGCGATTCATTTGATATCTATCCAAGAATGTTGTCGGTCGAAACGAACTCATAAAATCAGTCCAACTTCTCTAACGAGTAGCCGGTATCCATATTTCTCAGAATCGCAATCTAAAGCATCGGAGAGGCTCAAAATCCGAACCAGTCTTAAATTGAAGCCAGGAGTATTGCGATTTATTTTGTAATTATCCTACCATGTTGTCGGTCGAAACGATACTCTTAGAACCGAACCAGCCGCTCAAGCGAGTTTTCGGTATCCAAGCTTCTCAGAATTGCGATATAAAGCATTATAGGGTTACGAAATATGTACCAGTCAAAAATTCAAACCGGGAGTATTGCGATTCATTTGGTAACTATCCTAGCGTGTTGTCGATTGAAACAGAGCTCTTATAAATGATCCAACCACTCAAACGAGTTGCATGTAGACGTGCTTTTTTGAATTGTGATCTAACCCATTGGAGAGGTACATAATCCTTGCCGGTCAAAAATTCAAACTGGGTGTATTGCGATTCATTTGATAACTTTCCCAGCATGTTGTCAATCGAAGAAAACTCTTAGAAGCGATCCAACCTCATAAACGAGTAGCTGGTATCCAAAAATTTTTAATTGCGTTCAAAAGTATCGGAGAGGTACGAAATCCGTACCAGTAAAAAATTAAAACCGGCTGTACTGTGATTCATTTGTTAACTATCCTAACAAGTTGTCTGTGGTAACAAAACTATTAGAAATGATACATCCTCTCAAACGAGTTGCCAGTAGCCAAATTACTCAAAATTGCAATTGAAACCATCAGAGTGGTACATAAACCGTACCGGTCTAAAATTCAAATTTGGAGCATTGCGATTCATTTGGTAACTATCCAACTTGTTTTCGGTCGAAACGAACTCATAAAAATAATCAAACTTCTCTAACGAGTAGCTGGTATCCATATTTCTTAGAATCGCGATCTAAAGTATCAGAGAGGTTTGAAATCCTGACCATTCATAAATAGAAGCCGGGAATATTGCGATTTTTTTGGTAACTATCTTAGCATGCTGTGGGTCGAAATGAAACACTTAAAATCGATCCACCCACTCAAACGTGTTTTCGGTATCCAAAGCTTCTCAGAATTGCGATCTAAAGAATTATAGAGGTACGAAATATGTACCTGTCAAAAATTCAAACCGAGAGTATTGCAATTTATTTGGTAAATATCCAAGTATGTTGTCGGTTGAAACAAAACTCTTAAAAACGATCAAACCACTCAAACGGGTTGCATGTAAACATGTTTTTTTAATTAAGATCTAAACAATAAGAGAGGTATATAATCCGGACCGGTCAAAAATTCAAACTGGGAGCATTGCGATTCATTTGATAACTATCCCTGCATGTTGTTGATCAAAGAAAACTCTTAGAAGCGATGGAACCACACAAACGAGTAGCTGGTATAAAAATTTTATAATTGCGTTCTAAAGCATCGGAGAGGTACGAAATCGTACTAGTAAAAAATAAAAACCGGCCGTATTGCAATTCATTTGGCAACTATCCTAGCAAGTTTCGCTCGTAACAAAACTCTTAGAAATGATACATCCTCCCAAACAAGTTGCCAGTAGTCAAATTTCTCAAAATTGCGATAGAAACCATCGGTATGGTACATAATCCGTACCGGTCGAAAATTCAAACTGGGGGCATTGTGATTCATTTGGCAACTTTCCAAGCATGTTGAAGTTCGAAACAAACTCATAAAAACAATCCAACTTCTCTAACGAGTAACCGGTATCAATATTTCTCCGAATCGCGATCTAAAGCATCGGAGAGGTTCGAAATCCGAACCAGTCATAAATAGAAGCCGGGAGTATTGCGATTTATTTGGTAACTATCCTAACAGTTTGCTGGTCGAAGCGAAACTTTTAAAATAGATCAAACCTCTCAAGCGAGTTTCCGGTATCCAAGCTTCTCAGAATTGCGATCTAAAGCATTATAGAGGTACGAAATATGTACCATTCAAAAATTCAAACCGGGAGTATTGCGATTCATTTGGTAACTATCGAAGCATGTTGTCGGTTGAAACAAAACTTTTAAAAACGATCCAACCTCACAAGCGAGGTGCATGTAGACATGCGTTTTTGAATTGAGATTTAAACCATCAGAGTGGTACATAATTCGTACCTGTCAAAAATTCAAACGTAGGGTATATGATTCATTTGAAAACTTTCCTTGCATGTTATCGGTAGAAGCGAAACTCTTAGAAGCGATCCAACCTCGCAAACGAGTTGCCGGTATCCAACCTATCTTAATTGCGTTCTAAGGCATCAATGAGCTACGAAATCCGTACCAGTGAAAAAGTAAAATTGGCAGTATTGCGATTCATTTGGCAACTATCCTAGTATGTTATCGGTCCTAACGAAACTCTATGAAATGATCCATCATTTCAAACGAGTTGCCAATAGCAAAATTTCTCAGAATTGCGTTAGAAGCCATAGGATTGGTACATAATCCGTACCGGTCAAAAATTTAAACCGTGAGCATTGGGATTCATTTGGTAACTATCCAAGAATTTTGTCGGTCGAAACGAACTCATAAAAATAATCCAACTTCTCTAACGAGAAGCCGGTATCCATATTTCTCAGAATTGCAATCTAAAGCATCGGAGAGGTTCGAAATCCGAACCAGTCATAAATAGAAGCCGGGAGTATTGCGATTTATTTGGTAAATATCCTGGCAGTTTGTTGGTCGAAACGAAACCTTTAAAATCGATCAAACCTCTCAAACGAGTTTCCGGTATCCAAGCTTCTCAGAATTGCGATCTAAAGCATTATTGAGGTATGAAATATGTACCAGTCAAAAATTCAAACCGGGAGTATTGCGATAAATTTGGTAAATATCCTAGCATGTTGTCGGTTGAAACAAAACTTTTAAAAGCGATCAAACCTCACAAAGGAGTTGCATGTAGACATGCTTTTTTGAATTGAGATCTAAACCATCGGAGAGCTACATAATCCGTACCAGTCAAAAATTAAAACTGAGGGTATTACGATTCATTTGAAAACAATCCTTGCATGTTATCGATAGAAGTGAAAATCATAGCAGCGATCCAACCTCACAAGCGAGTTGCCGGCATCCAACCTTTCATAATTTCATTCTAACGCATCGAAGAGGTACGAAATCCGTACCAGTGAAAAAGTAAAACCGGCAGTATTGCGATTCATTTGGTAACTATCCTAGTATGTTGTCCGACCTAACGAAACTCTTTGAAATGATACATCCTTTCAAATGAGTGGCCAGTAGCCAAATTTCTCAAAATTACGATAGAAACCATCGGAGTGGTACATAATCCGTACCGGTCAAAAATTCAAACCGGGAGCATTGCGATTCATTTGGTAACTATCCAAGCATGTTGTCGGTCAAAATGAACTCAAAAAAACAATCTAACTTCCCTAACGAGTAGCCGGTATCCATATTTCTCAGATTCGTGATCTAAACCATCGGAGAGAATCAAAATTCGAACAAGTCATAAATAAAAGCCAGGAGTATTGTGATTTATTTGGTAACAAGCCTAGCATGTTGTCGGTCGAAACGAGCACATAAAATCGATTCAACCTCTCAAACGAGTTTCTGGTATCCAAGCTTCCCAGAATTGCGATCTAAAGCTTTATAAAGGTGCAAATATGTACCATTAAAAAATTAAAACTGGGAGTATTGCGATTCATTTGGTAACTATCCTAGCATGTTGTCCGTTGAAGCAGAACTCCTAAAAACGATCCAACCACTCAAACGAGTTGCATATAGAGATGTTTTTTTTAATTGAGATCTAAACCATCGGAGAGGTACATAATCCGTACCTATTTGGGTTATGATTCATGATGTGCCCACTCAATGCTGGAATCAAGATGGGATTGGGAAAATTGCAAGCTTGATAGGAAGACCTATGTACACAGACAAAGCTACTGAAAGTAAAAGAAGGCCCTTTGTGAGAGTTTGTGCACAAGTCAGGGCTACAGATGAGCTGCCTGAACAAGTGTCTATGATTGTGGATGGTAACTATACTATCAACCTTGTTGTTGAATACAACTGGGTCCCTAGTAGATGCCTACACTGTAAATTGTTTGGTCATAGTGACACTCACTACTTGGAAAGGGAATATCCAGCACCAGAAGCACCCAAAGCGTCTACTACAGCAATGAACAAAACAACTCAGAAGAAAGTTTGGAGTGAGACACAAAAGGATGGTAGAGCAATCAAAGAGATAGCAGATGCAACAAAACAACCCCCACACATGGCCACTGATTCTCATAATGCTTTTCAACCTTTGGACCCATGCAATGAAACTGAAGCAACTGACCCTCATACAAATTCAGAGAAGGAAGAAACTTTGACTGCTCCACAGGGAGGAAATCTGCATCAACCTTCACCAATGCCTGTTGGAAGTGACTATCTGGATGAGGGATTTCAACTTTCAAAAAGTGCCCTCAAAAAGATAAGAAAGAATAAACGGATCTCTGAGAAAGAAATGAGAGAGGCAGATGTCAGGGAGCCACCATCTAAAGAGAAATATACTAGCACATCTCGTGGGAAACCAGCTAGCTCCTCCAAACAGCCTAATCCTAAGCCTAATAGCCAGAAAGGAAGAGGGAATGGTAATAGAAGAGGTAGCAATGTGTAGCACACCAACCTATATTTGTGGGGTTAAGTGTCTTGTCCTAGGCACTTTGAACTCTACCTGGATCTATTGTAGTTGGAATCATTTTAGTGAGGCAGACAATACTTACCATCTTTCTAAGCATGAGTGTTATTGGGAAGGAACCCAAATGGGCTTCTCTTACTGTTTAGATTCCCCAGGAGCATCTGCAAAGCTTGGGCAGATCTGTCTTTATGCTTTAGAGTGAGAGCCAGCTCATCCTTGGAGAGGAAGAAAGTGAGTATGCATCGTTCAACTTCAGATAACAGCCTTATGAATGAGTGCAGTGAGGTTGTGAGGGAGCCAGTCAAATTTACTCCCCAAAGTTGGTCACATGCAATTAAAAATGAGTTTGCCAATTTTGCTAAAGTGTTTGCTGATTGTACATGTATTAGATGCCATAATTGGGAAGACCTCCTAGAACAGTTTTTTGGGAGAGATAACCTGAGTGAGAAGAGAGATCTTCATTGGTTCTTCTGGGAAGACCTCCTAGAACAATTTTTTGGGAGGAATAACATGAGTGAGTGGAGAGTTGCTCTGTGTTTCTGGTGGAGGAAGATTTGCTCCTCCAAGAGTCGGACCATTGGATGGATGGCAAAGCATGGAAGTTGTAATGGCCACTGGAATTTGAGTGGGCTTCTCCTTCATTCCAGTTATGTCATTATGGGAATCAATGATTTCAACTCCCCCAACAGTCATGGATTGATTGTTAAGCATGAGAGCTGTCTTGGTCACTAGAATTTGAGTGGGCTTGTCCTTCATTCCAGGTGGTCCAATATGAGCTTAAATGGTTTCAATAATCCCACAAGTCACGGACGGTTGGTGAATCATAGTAGCTGTAATGGCCATTGGAATTTGAGTGGGCTTGGCCTTCATTGCGGGTGTCTCATTATTAGCTTAAATGTGTTCACCACCCCACTGTCCTCCTCGTACCGTTCCATCATCGGTTCTTGTGATGGTTTTGTTCTTATTAGGTACTCAATATGGTGTATAACCTATAAGGGTGGACATAGCTGGGCTAGGCTCTTTATCCACCTCTATAAGGTTAGAATTTTATGTGAGGCATTTCATATTCACTCCTTTTGCTGTATACATCATAGTGTCATAAGTATAGGTCTTTTTGAGTGGGAAAAGGGTTGCTGGGTTACGCTCATTCCTCTGTCCTACTTAATCGGCCTTATTCTTGCTTACTACACTGTGAAGGAACACAGAATGGAGATTTTTGTCTACCTTCTTGCAGGTACAGACAAGGACTGGAGCAGAAGACTCTTGAGACAATTTCTCAAGAATGCCTATATGAGGGGTAAGGAGAGTGGAGTGATTCTAAGATGTAGAGGCCTAACTGCTGTTGTTGTAGTACCTCTCTTTCAGGTCGTTTTTAAGATCGGGGGGCTTGGTTGGAGGTATTATTTATTTTCTATCTACACCATGTATGATGAGTACATCTAAAATAAATTTTGGGTGTTGGAATATTAGGGGTGTTAATGATCCTATGAAACAAGCTGAAGTTAGAAACTGGATTAAGGTGCACCATTTAAAATTTTTTGGCCTTGTTGAGACTTAGCTAAAGCCTTGCAATAAGGACTGGATTTTTAAACTCAATTAGTGAGAACTGGGAGTCTAAGCAAAACTATGAATTCTCCCCTTCGGGTAGAATCTGGCTTTGCTGGGATTCTAGGTTTGCTAAAGCCAATAATTTCAGCATATCCGAGCAAATGATTACTGCTGATCTCACACTTAATAAGCAACATTGAGATTAAAATTGCTGTTATATATGGTAGTAACTCCAGGACTGCCAGGAGGACCTTATAGAATGATTTTGAAGACTTAGCTTGCAATGTGACTAAGCCTTTAGCTCTCTTGGGGGATTTTAATAATATTTTCTCTTCCCAAGAGAAAGTGGGGGGTAGTCAACTCCGGCCCTTCCAAATTGTTGACTTTATTCATTGCATTCAGAACACCGACTTTGTTAATTGCAAGTATAAGGGCAACTTTCTTACTTGGAATAACAAGAAGGTGTGGGGTAGAAGAATCGAAGAAAATTCAAACTGGGAGTATTGCGATTCATTTGATAACTTTCCTTGCATGTTGTCGATCGAAGAAAACTCTTAGATGCGATCCGACCTCACAAACGAGTAGCTGGTATCCAACTTTTTTTAATTGCGTTCAAAAGCATCGGAGAGGTACGAAATCCATACCATTAAAAAAATAAAATCGGCCGTATTGCGATTCATTTGTTAACTATCCTAGCATGTTGTCGCTGGTAACGAAACGCTTAGAAATGATACATCCTCTCAAACGAGTTGTCAGTAGCCAAATTACTCAGAATTGCAATAGAAACCATCGGAGTGGCACATAATCCGTACCGGTCAAAAATTCAAACCCGGAGCATTGCGATTCATTTGGTAACTATCCAACTTGTTGTCAGTCAAAACGAACTCATAAAAACAATCCAACTTCTTTAACGAGTAGCCAGTATCCATATTTCTCAAAATCGCGATCTAAAGCATCGGAGATGTTCGAAATCCGAACCAGTCATAAATAGAAGCCAGGAGTATTGTGATTTATTTTGTAACAATCCTAACATATTGTCGGCCGAAACGAAACTCTTAAAATCGATCCAACCTTTCAAACGAGTTTCCGGTATCCAAGTTTGTCAGAATTGCGATCTAAAGCATTATAGAGGTACAAAATATGTACCCATAAAAAATTCAATCCGGGAGTATTGCGATTCATTTGGTAACTATCCTAGCATGTTGTCGGTTGAAACAAAACTCTTAAAAGCGATCCAACCTATCAAACGAGTTGCATGAAAACATGCTTTTTTGAATTGAGATCAAAACCATCGGAGAGGTACATAATCCGTACATGTCAAAAACTCAAGCTGAGGGTATTACGCTTAATTTTAAAACTATCCTTGCATGTTATCGATAGAAGTGAAACTTTTAGGAGCGATCCTACCTCACAAACGAGTTGTCGGTATTCAACCTTTCATAATTGAGAGGATGTATCATTTCTAAGAGTTTCATTGCGGCCGATAACATGCAAGAATAGTTACCAAATAAATCGCAATACTGCCGGTTTTAATTTTTTACTGGTACGGATTTCGTACCTCTTCGATGCTTTATAACGCAATTATGAAAAATTGGATACCAGCTACTCGTTTTTGAGTTTGGATCGCTTCATAGAGTTTTTCTTCGATCGACAACATGCTACGATAGTTATGAAATGAATCGCAATACTCCCTGTTTAAATTTTTGACCAGTACGGATTATGTACCTCACCGATGGTTTAGATCTCAATTACAGAAAACATGCCTACATGCAGCTCCTTTGAGAGGTTGGTTCTTTTTTATGAGTTTTGCTTAAACCGACAACATGCTATGATAGTTGCCAAATGAATCGCAATACTCCCGGTTTGAATTTTTGAATGGTACATATTTCGTACCTCTATAATGCTTTAGATCGCAATTCTGAGAAGCATGGATGCCGGCAGCACGTTAGAGAGGTTGGATCGATTTAAAAAGTTTCGTTTCAACAGACAACATGCTTGGATAGTTACCAACTAAATTGCAATACACCCGAATTCTATTTATGACTTGCATGGATTTCGAACCTCTCCGAGGCTTTAGATCGCGATTTTGAGAAGTATGGATACTGGCTACTCGTTTGATATGTTAGATTGTTTTTATAAGTTCGTTTCGTCCGACAACATGCTTGGCTAGTTATCAAATGAATCGCATTGCTCCCGGTTTGAATTTTTGACCGATACGTATTATGTACCACTCTGATGGTTTCTATCGAAATTCTGAGAAATTTGGCTACTGGCAACTCGTTTGAGAGGATGTATTATTTCTAAGAGTTTCTCTACGACCGTCAACCTGTGTGGATAGTTACCAAATGAATCGCAATACTGCCGGTTTTAATTTTTGACTGGTCTAGATTTCGTACCTCCCTGATGCTTTTGAGCGCAATTATGAAAGGTTGGATTCTGGCAATTCATTTGTGAGTTTGGATCGCTTCTAAGAGTTTCCCTTCGATCGACAGCATGTTAGGATAGTTATCAAATAAATCGCAATACTCCCAGCTTGAATTTCAGACCGGTACAGATTAAGTACCTCACCAATGGTTTAGATCTCAATTCAAGAAAGCATGTCTACATGCAACTCGTTTGAGAGGTTGGATCATTTTTAAGAGTTCTGATTCAACCGACAACATGCTAGGATAGTTACCAAATAAATCGGAATTCCGAGAATGTAGGCAACACGTTTGAGAAGTTGGATCGATTTAAAAAGTTTCGTTTCGACCGACAACATGCTAGGATAGTTACCAAATAAATCACAATACATCCGGCTTCCATTTATGACTTGTTCGGATTTTGAACCTCTCCGATGCATTAGATTGCAATTTTGTAAAATATGGATACCGGCTACTCGTTAGAGAAGTTGGATTGTTTTTAAGAGTCCGTTTCGACCGACAACATGCATGTATAGTTGCCAAATGAATCGCAATACTCCCAGTTTGAAATATTTACCGGTACGGATTATGTACCACTCTAATGGTTCTACCGCAATATTGTGAAGTTTGACTACCGGCAACTCGTTTGAGAGGATAGATCATTTCCAAGAGTTTCGTTACGACCGACAACTTGCTAGGATAGTTTCCAAATGAATCGTAATACTGCCGGTTTTAATTTTTCACTGGTAGGGATTTCGTACCTCTCCGATGCTTTAGAACGTAATTAAGAAAAGTTGGATACCAGCTACTCGTTTGTGAGGTTGGATCGCTTCTAAGAGTTTTCTTCAATCGACAACATGCGGGGATAGTTATCAAACGAATCGCAATACTCCCAGTTTGAATTTTTGAACGGTACGGAATATGTACCTCTCCGATGGTTTAGATCTCAATTCAAAAAAGCATGTCTACATGCAACACGTTTGAGAGGTTGGATCGCTTTTAAGAGTTCTGTTTAGACTGATAACATGCTAGGATAGTTACCAAATAAATCGCAATACTCCCAGCTTCTATTTTTGACTGGTTCGGATTTCGAACGTCTCCGATGCTTTAGATCGCGATTTTGAGAAATTTGGATACCGGCTACTCGTTAGAGAAGTTAGATTGCTTTTATGAGCTCGTTTTGACCGACAATATGCTTGGATAGTTACCAAATGAATCGCAATACTCCCGGCATGAATTTTGGAGCGATACGGATTATGTACCACTCTGATGGTTTCTATCGCAATTTTGAGAAGTTTGTCTACAGAAAACTAGCTTGAGATGATGGATCATTTCTAGGTGTTTCGTTACGACCGACAACATACTACGATAGTTACCAAATGAATCGCAATACTGCCAATTTTAATTTTTCACAAGTACAGATTTCGTACCTCTCCGATGCTTTAGAACGCAATTATGATAGGTTGGATACTGGTAACTGGTTTGTGAGGTTTGATCGCTTCAAAGAGTTTGGCATCGATCGATAAGATGCTAGGATAGTTATCAAATGAATCGCAATACTCCCAGTTTGAATTTAAGACCGGTACGGATTAAGTACCTCACCAATGGTTTAGATCTCAATTCAAGAAAGCATGTCTACATACAACTCGTCTGAGAGGTTGAATCATTTTTAAGAGTTTTTTTTCAACTGACAACATGCTAGGATAGTTACCAAATAAATTACAAATCCGAGAAGCTTCGATACCGGGAACACGTAAGAGAGAGGTTGGATCGATTTAAAGAGTTTCGTTTCGACTGACAACATGGTAGGATAGTTACCAAATAAATCGCAATACTCCTGGTTACTATTTACGATTGGTTCGTATTTCAAACCTCTTCGATGCTTTAGATCCCAATTCTGATAAGTTTGGATACTGGCTACTCGTTTGGGAAGATGGATCATTTTTAAGTGTTCGTATCGATCGGCAACATGCTTGGATAATTACCAAATGAATCGCAGTACTCCCAGTTTGAATTTTTGACCGGTACGTATTATGTACCACTCTGATAGTTTTTATCGCAATTCAGAGAAATTTGCATACCGGCAACTCGTTTGAGAGGATGTATCATTTCTGAGAGTTTCCGTACGGCCGACAACTTACTACGATAGTTACCAAATGAATCGCAATACTACCGATTTTTACTTTTCATTGGTACGGATTTCGTACCTCTCTGATGCTTTAGAACCCAATTATAAAAAGTTGGATACCAGCTACTCGTTTTTGATGTTGGATCGCATCTAAAAGTTTTCTTCGATCGACAACATGCGGGGATAGTTATTAAATGAATCGCAATACTCCCAGTTTAAATTTTTGACCGGTATGGATTATGTACCTCTCCGATGGCTTAGATCTCAATTCAAAAAAAGATGTCTACATGTAACTCGTTTGAGAGGTTGGATTGTTTTTAGGAGTTCTGTTTCAACCGACAACATGCTAGGATAGTTACCAAATAAATCGCAATTCCGAGATGCTTGGATACCGGCAACACGTTTAACAGGTTGGATCGATTTAAAGAGTTTCTTTTTGACCGACAACATGCTAGGATAGTTACCAAATAAATTGCAATACTACCGTCTTTTATTTATGACTGGTTCGGATTTCGAACCTCTCTGATGCTTTTGATCACGATTTTGAGAAATATGGATACCACCGGCTACTCATTAGAGAAGTTGGATTATTTTTATGAGTTCGTTTTGACTGACAACATGCATGGATAGTTAACAAATGAATCGTAATGCTTCGGGTTTGAATTTTTGACTGGCACGGATTATGTACCACTCCAATGGTTTCTATCGCAATTTGAGAATTTTGGCTTTCGGTAACTCGTTTGAGAGGATGGATCATTTCAAAGACTTTCGTTACGACCGACAACTTGCTAGGATAGTTTCCAAATGAATCGCAAAACTGCCGGTTTAATCTTTTACTGATACGGATTTTGTACCTCTCCGATGCTTTAGAACGTAATTATGAAAAGCTGGATACCTGCTACTCGTTTGTGAGGTTGGATCCCTTCTTAGAGTTTTCTTCAATAGACAACATACTGGGATAGTTATCAAATGAATCACAATACTCCCAGTTTAAATTTTCTACCGGTACGGATTATGTAACTCTCCGATGGTTTAGATCTCAATTCAAAAAAGCATGTCTACATGCAACACGTTTGAGAGGTTGGATCGCTTTTAAGAGTTCTGTTTAAACTGACAACATGCTAGGATAGTTACCAAATAAATTGCAATACTCCAGGCATCTATTTTTGACTGGTTCGGATTTCGCACCTCTCCGATGCTTTAGATCGCTATTTTGAGAAATTCAGATAACGGCTACTCGTTAGAGAAGTTGGATTGTTTTTATGAGCTCGTTTCGACCGACAATATGTTTGGATAGTTCCCAAAAGAATCCCAATACTCCCGGTTTGAATTTTAGACCGGTACGGATTATGTACCACTCTGTTGGTTTTTATCGCAATTTTGAGAAGTTTGGCTACTGGCAACTCGTTTGAGATGATGGAGCATTTCTAAGAGTTTCGTTACGACCTACAACATGCTAGGATAGTTACCAAATGAATCGCAATACTGCCGGTTTTAATTTTTGACTTGTATGGATTTCGTACCTCTCCGATACTTTAGAACGCAATTATGATAGGCTGGATACCGGCAACTCGTTTGTGAGGTTGGATCGCTTCAAAGAGTTTTGCATCGATCGATAAGATTCTCGGATAGTTTTCAAATGATTAGTAATACCTTCAGTTTGAATTTTTGAACGGTACGGATTATGTACCTCTCCGAAGGTTTAGATCTCAATTCAAAAAAGCATGTCTACATGCAACTCGTTTGAGAGGTTGGATCGTTTTTAAGAGTTCTGTTTCAACCAACAACATGCTAGAATAGTTACCAAATAAATCACAATTCCGAGAAGCTTCGATTCCGGGAACACGTTTGAGCGTTTGGATTGATTTAAAGAGTTTCGTTTTGACCGACAACATGGTTGGATAGTTACCAAATAAATCGCAATACTCCTGGTTACTATGTATGATTGGTTCAGATTTCAAACCTCTTCGATGCTTTAGATCCCAATTCTGATAAGTTTGGATACCGGCTACTCGTTTGCGAAGATGGATCATTTATAAGAGTTCGTTTCGATCGACAACATGCTTGGATAGTTACCAAATAAATCGCAATACTCCCAGTTTGAATTTTTGACCGGTACGTATTTTGTACCACTCCGATAGTTTTTATCGCAATTCTGGGAAATTTGGATACCGACAACTCGTTTGAGAGGATGTATCATTTCTGAGAGTTTCGTTACGATCGGCAACTTACTAGGATAATTACCAAATGAATCGCAATACTGCCGGTTTTAACTTTTCATTGGTCCGGATTTCGTACGTCTCCGATGCTTTAGAACACAATTATAAAAAGTTGGATACCAGCTACTCGTTTGTGATGTTGGGTCGCATCTAAGAGTTTTCTTTGATTCACAACATGCGGGGATAGTTATCAAATGAATCGCAATACTCCTAGTTTAAATTTTTGACCGGTACGGATTATATACTTCTCCGATAGTTTAGATCTCAATTCAAAAAAGGATGTCTACATGCAACTCGTTTGAGAGGTTGGATCATTTTTTGGAGTCAGTTTCAACCGACAACATGGAAGGATAGTTACCAAATAAATCGCAATTCTGTGATGCCTGGATACCGGTAACACGTTTGAAAGGTTGGATCGATTTAAAGAGTTTCGCTTCGACCGACAACATGCTAGGATAGTTACCAAATAAATTGCAATACTCCTGTCTTTTATTTTTGACTGGCTTGGATTTCGAACCTCTCCGATGCTTTAGATCGCGATTTTGAGAAATATGGATACCACCGGCTACTAGTTAGAGAAGTTGGATTACTTTTATGAGTTCGTTTCGACCGACAACAAGCATGGATAGTTACCAAATGAATCGTAATGTTTCGGGTTTGAATTTTTGACTGGTACGGATTATGTACCACTCCAATGGTTTCTATCGCAATTTTGAGAAATTTGGCTACCGGCAACTCGTTTGAGAGGATGGATCATTTCAAAGAGTTTCGTTACGACTGAAAACATGCTACGATAGTTACCAAATGAATCGCAATACTGCCAGTTTTAATTTTTCACTGGTACGGATTTCGTACCTCTCCGATGCTTTAGAATTCAATTATGAAAAGTTGGTTACCACCTACTCGTTTGGGAGGTTGGATCACTTCTAAGAGTTTTCTTCACTGGTACGGATCCTATTTATGACTTGTTCGGATTTAAAACCTCTTCGATGCTTTAGATCTCAATTTTAAAAAGCATGCCTACATGCAACTCGTTTGTGAGGTTAGATATTTTTTAAGAGTTCCGTTTCGACCGACAAAATGCTCTGATAGTTACCAAATGAATCGCAATACTCCCGGTTTGAATTATTGACCGGTATGGATTATTTACCACTCCGATAGTTTCTATCACAATTATGATAAATTTGGCTACCGGCGACTCGTTTGAGAGGATGTATCATTTCTAAGAGTTTCGTTGCGGCCGATAACATACAAGGATAGTTACCAAATAAATCGCAATACTGCCGGCTTTAATTTTTCACTGGTACGGATTTCGTACCTCTTCGATGCTTTATAACGCAATTATGAAAAATTGGATACCAGCTACTCATTTGTGAGTTTGGATCGCTTCATAGAGTTTTTCTTCGATCGATAACATGCTACGATAGTTATGAAATGAATCGCAATACTCCCTGCTTGACTTTTTGACCGGTACGGATTATGTACCTCACCGATGGTTTAGATCTCAATTTCAAAAAGCATGCCTTCATGCAACTCCTTTGAGAGGTTGATTCTTTTTTAAAAGTTTTGTTTAAACCGACAACATGCCAAGATAGTTACCAAATGAATCGCAATACTCCCAGTTTGAATTTTTGAATGATACATATTTCGTACCTCTATAATGCTTTAGATCCCAATTCTGAGAAGCATGGATGCCGGCAACACGTTCGAGAGGTTGGATCGATTTTAAAAGTTTCGTTTCAATAGACAACATGCTTGGATAGTTACCAAATAAATTGCAATACACCCGGCTTCTATTTATGACTGGCCTGGATTTTGAACCTCCCCGATACTTTAGATCGCGATTCTGGGAAGTATGAATACCGGCTACTCGTTTGATATGTTAGATTGTTTTTATGAGTTCGTTTTGACCGATAATATGTTTGGATTGTTACCAAATGAATCGCAATACTCCTGGTTTGAATTTTAGACCGGTATGGATTATGTACCACTCCGATGGTTTCTATCACAATTTTTAGAAGTTTGGCTACTGGAAACTCGTTTGAGATGATGGATCATTTCTAGGATTTTCGTTACGACCGACAATATGCTACGATAGTTACCAAATGAATCGCAATACTACCAAATGGATCATTTCTAGGAGTTTCGTACCTCTCCGATGCTTTAGAATACAATTATGAAAGGTTGGATACCGGCCACTCGTTTGTGAGATTGGATCGCTTCTAAGTGTTTCGCATCGATCGATGATATGTTAGGATAGTTATCAAATGATTCATAATACCCTCCGTTTGAATTTTTGACCGGTACGGATTATGTACCTCCCCGATGGTTTATATCGCAATTCAGAAAAGCTTGGTTACATGTAACTTGTTTGAGAGGTTCGATCGTTTTTAGGAGTTTTGTTTCAACCGACAACATGCCAAGATAGTTACCAAATGAATCGCAATATTCCCGGTTTGTAATTTTGACTGATACATATTTTGTACCTCAATGATGCTTTAGATCGCAATTCGGAGAAGCCTCGAAACCGGCAACACGTTTGAGAGATTGGATCGATTTAAAGAGTTTTGATTCGACCAACAACATGCTAGGTTAGTTACCAAATAAATCGCAATATTCCCCGCTTCTATTTATGACTGGTTCAGATTTCAAACCTCTCCGATGCCGGCTAATTGTTTGAGAAGTTTGGATACCGGCTACTCGTTTGAGATGTTAGATCGATTTTAAGAGTTTGTTTCGACCGACAACTTGCTTGGATAGTTACCAAATGAATCGCAATACTCCCGATTTGAATTTTTGACCGGTACGGATTATGTACCACTCCGATGGTTTCTATCGCAATTCTGTGAAATTCGGCTACCAGCAACTCGTTTGAAAGAATGTACCATTTCTAAGAGTTTCGATACGACCGGCAACTAGCTAGGATAGTTACCAAATGAATCGCAATACTGCCTGCTTTACATTTTTACTAGTACGGATTTCGTACCTCTCCGATGCTTTAGAACGCAACTATGAAAAGTTGGATACGAGCTACTCCTTTGTGAGGTTGGATCGCTTCTAAGAGTTTTCTTCGATCGAAAACATGCTAGGATTGTTATCAAATAAATCCCAATAATCCCAGCTTGAATTTTTGACCGGTACGGATTATGTACCTCACCGATGGTTTAGATCTCAATTTGAAAAAGCATGCCTACATGCAACTCGTTTGAGAGGTTGGATCTTTTTTAAGAGTTCATTTTCAACCTACAACCTGCTAGGGTAGTTATCAAATTAATCGCAATAATCCTGGATTGAATTTTTGACAGGTACATATTTCGAACTTCTATGATGCTTTAGATCACAATTCTAAGATGCTTGGATACCCGCAACTCTTTTCTGAGGTTGGATTGCTTTAATGAGTTCGTTTCGACCGACAACATGCTTGGATAGTTAACAAATGAATCGCAATGCTCCCGGTTTTAATTTATTACCGGTACGGATTATGTACCACTCCGATGGTTTCTATCACAATTATGAGAAATTTTGCTACCGGCAACTCGCTTGGGAGGATGTATCATTTCTAAGAGTTTCGTTATGACCGACAACATGCTAGGATAGTTTCCAAATGAATCGCAATACTACCGGTTTTAATTTTTCAATGGTATGGATTTCGTACCCCTCCGATGCTTTAGAACGCAATTATGAAAAGTTGGATACCAGCTACTCGTTTGTGAGTTTGGATCGCTTCTTAGAGTTTCTATTCGATCGACAGCATGCTTGGATAGTTATGAAATGAATTGCAATACTCCGAGTTTAAATATTTGACCGGTACGGATAATGTATCTCTCCGATGGTTTAGATCGCAATTCAGAAAGCTTGGCTACGTGAAACTTGTTCGGGAGATTGGATTATTTTTAAGTGCTTTGTTTCAACCGACAACATGCCAAGATAGTTACCAAATGAATCGCAATACTCCCGATTCGTATTTTTGACTGGTACATATTTCGTACCTTAATAATTCTTTTGATTGCAATTCCGAGTATCTTTTATACCGGCAACACGTTTGAGAGTTTGGATCGATTTAAAGAGTTTCGTTTCGACTGACATCACCCTAGTATAGTTACCAAATAAATCGCAATACTCCCGGCTTCTATTAATGACTGGCTCGGATTTCGAACCTCTCCGATGCTTTAGATCGCGATTTTGAGAAATATGGATACCGGCAACTCGATAGAGTTGTCGAATTGTTTTTATGAGTTCGTTTTGATCGACAACATGCATGGATAGTTACCGAATGAATCGCAATGCTCCCGGTTTTAATTTTTGAACGGTACGGAATATGTACCACTCCGATGGTTTCGATCGAATTTTGAGAAGTTTTGATACCGGCAACTTGTTTTAGAGAATGGATCATTTCAAAGAATTTCGTTGCGATCGACAACATGCTATGATAGTTACCAAATTAATTGCAATACTCCCGGTTTTTATTTTCCACTAGTACGGATTTCGTACCTCTCCGATACTTTATAACGCAATTATGAAAGGTTGGATTCTGACAACTTGTTTGTGATGTTGGATCGCTTCTGAGAGTTTTGCTTTGATTGATAACATGTTAGGATAGTTATCAAATGAATCGCAATACCCTCAGTTTGAAATTTTTATCGGTACGGATTATGTACCTCTCCGATGGCTTAGATCGCAATTCAGATAAGCTTGGCTACATGCAACTTGTTCGAGAGGTTGTATCGTTTTTAAGAGTTTTGTTTCAACCGACAACATGCCAAGATAGTTACTAAATGAATCGCAATACTCCCGGTTTGTATTTTTGACTAGTACATATTTCGTACCTCAATGATTCTTTAGATTGTTATTCCGAGAAGTATGGATACCGGCAACACGTTTGAGAGGTTGGATCAATTTACAGAGTTTTGTTTCGACCGACAACATGCTAGGATAGTTTCGCAATACTCCCGATTTTTATTTATGACTGGTTCAGATTTTAAACCTCTCTGATGCTTTAGATCGCAATTAAGAAAAACTTGGCTACATGCAACTTGTTCGAGAGGTTGGATCGATTTAAAGAGTTTTGTTTCAGCCGATAGCATGCCAAGATAGTTACCAGTCAGCCGAAAAAAAGTTACTTGCTCTGGCGATTTTTTTGGCGATTTCTACTTTAGCAAAATTGACTTTTTTTACTGTAGCACATTAGGAGATCTCCTTCCATCTCCTTCCCAACCACTAAGGTCAGTTATGTAATTTTCCTTCTTTGGTCATCCTTAAGCGTTGATTATTATATTTCAATGGTCTAGATTGATACAAAGGGTGGTTGTGCATTTAAGACGTGTTGTTGGAAGCACTGTAGCCGTTTCCAATTACTTGTTGTTACTCCTACTCTCTCCTCTTTTGGGAAGCTTGAGTGGAGATCGCCGCCAAGGAGGGCCGAGGGGGAGCCTCTCCGGCTCAGAGGAACTTCCCAACATTCAGCACCCCATTGTCTTCTGATAGAGGAAAGGAATTATCTATTTTGGAGCTTTACAACCTCTCCCAAGGAATCCAATCTACGAAGGGACAAAAGAAATCAGCAATTACTGAAGATGAATTGGGTGTTTATCGAACGATTTTTAGCATTAAGTTCCACGCCCTGGATGCACAAGCACAAAAACTGTTTCAAGAGGTCATCAAAGAACAACAATGGCAGCACCAACTTCTAAAATCGAATGATAAAAGGCACCATTCAACCTTTAGAGATCAGCAAATGGTTCGTGCTCAGGAACGAATGGAGGATTTAGCATCTTCATCATCAGTGTGTCAGACAGGAGCAGAGTCTGATGAGAGAATTGATCAGTTAATTAAAGATACTGATGCAATGATTGATAATGATAAGAGTGAGAGAACTCCTGATCTTGGTCTGACAGAGGATATTAGGAATGTTATGGCCAACTTCACCAACAGGCAAGAGGTGATTGATGAAGCTAGTTGGTCCTCAGAGCCAAGGAAGTTTAGTCTTGCTGATTTGGTGGAATGCAATTATGAGAGTTGTGACAGAGCTAGTTGTAATGTTCATTGTATTAATGGGACTCTTAAATGGGGTAAGTGCCTTAATATATGTCATAGGAGCAAGGAATCTATACTTGCTTTACCAGCTCAGCTTGACAGTACATCTAAAGGAATTAATGCAGAGGTTGTTGAAGGTACTCAATCTAACTCTACTTCTGAATTGAATTCTGGGTCTCTGAGAGTTGATGAACAACCACTTGAAGGGGAATTAAATCAGGCCAGCTCATGGGAATTACTTATGAAAGGCCCCTCTAAGAACCGAAGGTTCACAAATTTGGCTTACACACCACCTGAAGTAGTTGAAGGAAAGAAAATTCTCAATATCAGCTCTAGTGACTTTGAGGAAGACAACAGTGTCCATGAGCAACTACTTGTAGGTCATTTCATTGGTAGGAAATTGGCCTATAGTTTTGTAAAAGCTACTCTTTCGGCTCTTTGGGCCCTGAAGGGAGAGTTAGAAATGTCTGTTAGGAGAAACCATTTCTTTTTTAAATTCTCTAACTGGGATGATAGGCAGAATGCTCTAGAGCATGGGAACCAGCACATTGCTAGCAGAATGTTCATTCTGAGAGAGTGGCACCACTTTTATTGAGTATGAACCTATTGAAGCAAAATTCTTACCTATTTGGGTTATGATTCATGATGTACCCACTCAATGCTGGAATCAAGATGGGATTGGGAAAATTGCAAGCTTGATAGGAAGACCTATGTACACAGACAAAGCTACTGAAAGTAAAAGAATGCCCTTTGTGAGAGTTTGTGCGGAAGTCAGGGCTACAGATGAGCTGCCTGAACAAGTGTCTATGATTGTGGATGGTAACTATACTATCAACCTTGTTGTTGAATACAACTGGGTCCCTAGTAGATGCCTACACTGTAAATTGTTTGGTTATAGTGACACTCACTACTTGGAAAGGGAATATCCAGCACCAGAAGCACCCAAAGCGTCTACTACAGCAATGAACAAAACAACTCAGAAGAAAGTTTGGAGTGAGACACAAAAGGATGGTAGAGCAATCAAAGAGATAGCAGAAGCAACAAAACAACCCCCACAAATGCCCACTGATTCTCATAATGCTTTTCAACCTTTGGACCAATGCATTGAAACTGAAGCAACTGACCCTCATACAAATTCAGAGAAGGAAGAAACTTTGACTGCTCCACAGGGAGGAAATCTGCATCAACCTTCACCAATGCCTGTTGGAAGTGACTATCTGGATGAGGGATTTCAACTTTCAAAAAGTTCCCTCAAAAGGATAAGAAAGAATAAATGGATCTCTGAGAAAGAAATGAGAGAGGCAGAAGTCAGGGAGCCGCCATCTAAAGAGAAATATACTAGCACAACTCTTGGGAAACCAGCTAGCACCTCCAAACAGCCTAATCCTAAGCCTAATAGCCAGAAAGGAAGAGGGAATGGTAATAGAAGAGGTAGCAATGTGCAGCACACCAACCTATATTTGTGGGGTTAAGTGTCTTGTCCTAGGCACTTTGAACTCTACCTGGATCTATTGGAGTTGGAATCATTTTAGTGAGGCAGACAATACTTACCATCTTTCTAAGCATGAGTGATATTGGGAAGGAACCCAAATGGCGTTCTCTTACTGTTTAGATGCCCCAGGAGCATATGCAAAGCTTGGGCAGATCTGTCTTTATGCTTTAGAGTGAGAGCCACCTCATCCTTGGTGAGGAAGAAAGTGAGTATGCATCGTTCAACTTCAGATAACAGCCTTATGAGTGACCGTAGTGAGGATGTGAGGGAGCCAGTCAAATTTACACCCCAAAGTTGGTCACATGCAATTAAAAATGAGTTTGCCAATTTTGCTAAAGTGTTTGTTGATTGTACATGTATTAGATGCCATAATTGGGAAGACCTCCTAGAACAGTTTTTTGGGAGGGATACCCTGAGTGAGAAGAGAGATCTTCATTGGCTCTTCTGGGAAGACCTCCTAGAACAGTTTTCTGGGAGGAATAACATGAGTGAGTGGAGAGTTGTTCTTTGTTTCTGGTGGAAGAAGATTTTCTCCTCCAAGAGTCGGACCATTGGATGGATGGCAAAGCATGGAAGCTGTAATGGCCACTGGAATTTGAGTGGGCTTGTCCTTCATTCCAGTTATGTCATTATGGGAATCAATGATTTCAAATCCCCCAACAGTCATGGATTGATTGTTAAGCATGAGAGCTGTCTTGGTCACTAGAATTTGAGTGGGCTTGTCCTTCATTCCCGGTGGCCCAATATGAGCTTAAATAGTTTCAATAATTCCACAAGTCACGGGCGGTTGGTGAATCATAGTAGCTATAATGGCCATTGGATTTTGAGTGGGCTTGGCCTTCATTGCGGGTGTCTCATTATTAGCTTAAATGTGTTCACCACCCCACTGTCCTCCTCGTACTGCTCCATCATCGGTTCTTGTGATGGTTTTGTTCTTATTAGGTACTCAATATGGTGTATAACCTATAAGGGTGGGCATAGCTGGGCTAGGCTCCTTATCCAGCTCTATAAGGTTAGAACTTTATGTGAGGCATTTCATACTCACTCCTTTTGCTGTATACATCATAGTGTCGTAAGTATAGGTCTTTTTGAGTGGGAAAAGGGTTGCTGGGTTACGCTCATTCCTCTGTCCTACTTAATCGGCCTTATTCTTGCTTGCTACACTGTGAAGGAACACAGAATGGAGATTTTTGCCTACCTTCTTGCAAGTACAATCAAGGACTGGAGCAGAAGACTCTTGAGACTATTTCTCAAGAATGCCTATATGAGGGGTAAGGAGAGTGGAGTGATTCTAAGATGTTGAGGCCTAACTGTTGTTGTTGTGATACCTCTCTTTCAGGTCGTTTCTAAGATCGGGGGGATTGGATGGAGGTATTATTTATTTTCTATCTACACCATGTATGATGAGTACATCTAAAATAAATTTTGGGTGCTGGAATATTAGGGGTGTTTAATGATCCTATGAAACAAGCTGAAGTTAGAAACTGGATTAAGGTGCACCATTTAAAAGAATTTGGCCTTGTTGAGACTTAGGTAAAGCCTTGCAATAAGGACTGGATCTTAAACTCAATTAGCGAGAACTGGGAGTCTAAGCAAAACTATGAATTCTCCCCTTCGGGTAGAATCTGGCTTTGTTGGGATTCTAGGTTTGCTAAAGCCAATAATTTCAGCATATCCGAGCAAATGATTACTGCTGATCTCACACTTAATAACCAACATTGAGATTAAAATTGCTGTTATATATGGTAGTAACTCCAGGACTGCTAGGAGGTTCTTATGGAATGATATTGAAGACTTAGCTTGCTAAGCTTTTAGCTCTCTTGGGGGATTTTAATAATATTTTCTCTACCCAAGAGAAAGTGGGGGGTAGACAAGTCTGGCCCTTCCAAATTGTTGACTTTATTCATTGCATTCAGAACACCGACTTTGTTGATTGCAAGTATAAGGGCAACTTTCTTACTTGGAATAACAAGAAGGTGTGGGGTAGAAGAATCGCTTGTAAACATGATGGGTTATGGTTAATTCCTGTTGGGTATCCACTTTTAATAGATCTGAAGTTTATTTTCTAAATCATTGTATCTCAGACCACTCTCCTTCTATTCTAACCATTTTTAGTGGCACCAAACATGGCCCAACTCCTTTTATGTTCTTTAATTCTTGGGCTGACAATCCCAAGTTTGAAGAAGTGGTGAGGGGTCATTGGAACTGTAAAAGGAAAGGTAATGCTACCTTTAGATTCACTGCTACGATGAGAGAGTTAAAGCCTATTTTAAAGGAAAATTTTATTGCTACTAAAGTTGATATGCAGATCTCTAACTCTAAACAAGTCCTTGAGGTTATACAGAATAATTTGCAAGTGGATCCCCTCAATTTATTTCATGCTAATGCTGAAACATCGGCGCTAGAAGTTTATACAAAGTTGATCAGATTGGATGAATCCCAGAAAAGACAAAAGTCTAGAGTGCAATGGTTAGCTCTCGGTGATCAGAACAATGCCTTTTTTCATCGATCCATGCAAAGTAGAAGATCCAGGAACAACATCACAACTATTTTCAATGAGGAAGGTAAGGAGCTTGTCAATGAGGAGGACATTGCAGCTGAGGGTATAAAGTACTTTGTGGATATCATTGGTAAGCCACATTCTAAAGGTATGCCCCCAAATTTTCTCTCTTGTCTTAATTTTTCTTGTCTTTCTGTTGATGAGAAGCATGAGATGAGCAGGGTTATTTCTAGGGATGAGATTCTTAGTGCCCTTTTTGGGATTGGGGATAATAAGGCACCAGGGCCTGACAGGTACACTGCTTGTTTTTTCAAAAAGTCCTGGAGTACTATTGGGGATGACTTTATGAAAGCTGAGAAGTTTGGCTACCGGCTAGTCGTTTGTGAGAATGTATCATTTCTAAAAGTTTCGTTACGACCGGCAGCATGCGAGGATAGTTACCAAATGAATCGCAATACTGCCGGTTTTAATTTTTGACTGGTACGGATTTCGTACCTCTCCGATGCTTTAAAACGTAATTATTAAAGGTTGGATACCGGCAACTCGTTTGTGAGTTTGAATCGCTTCTAAGAGTTTCGCTTCGATCGACAACATGCTAGGATAGTAATAAAATGAATCGCAATTCCCCTGCTTTGTATTTTTGACTGATACATATTTCGTACCTCAATGATACTTTATATCGCAATTCCGAGAAGCTATGATACCGGTAACACGTTTGAGAGGTTGGATCGATTTAAAAAGTTATGTTTCGTCCGACAATATGCTAGGATAATTACCAAATTAATCGCAATACTCCCGATTTCTATTTATGATTGGTTTGGATTTCAAACCTCTCCGATGCTTTAAATCGCAATTCTGAGAAGTTTGGATACCGGCTACTCGTTTGAGAAGTTGGATCGTTTTTAAGAGTTCCTTTAGA
This sequence comes from Kingdonia uniflora, assembly GCA_014058105.1. NCBI lineage: Eukaryota > Viridiplantae > Streptophyta > Magnoliopsida > Ranunculales > Circaeasteraceae > Kingdonia > Kingdonia uniflora. The sequence continues at coordinate 199,427 of JACGCM010001873.1, read as the reverse complement.
CCGACAACATGCTTGGATAATTACCAAATGAATCGCAATGCTCCCGGTTTGAATTTTTACCGGTACGGATTATGTTCTACTCCGATGGTTTCTATCGAAATTCTGAGAAGTTTGGCTACCGGCTACTCGTTTGTGAGGATGTATCATTTCTAAAAGTTTCGTTACGACCGGCAGCATGCGAGGATAGTTACCAAATGAATCGCAATGCTGCCGGTTTTAATTTTTGACTTGTACGGATTTCGTACCTCTCTGATGCTTTAGAACGCAATTACGAAAGGTTGGATACCGGCAACTCGTTTGTGAGTTTGGATCGCTTCTAAGAGCTCCGCTTCGATGGACAACATGCTATGATAGTAATAAAATGAATCGCAATACTCCCAGTTTGAATTTTTGACATGTACGGATTATGTTTTTTCTCCGATGGTTTAGATCGCAATTCAAAAAGCTTGGCTACATGCAACTAGTTCGAGAGGTTAGATCCCTTTTAAGTGTTTTGCTTCAACCGACAACATGCCATGATAGTTACCAAATGAATCGCTATACTCTCGGTTTTAATTTTTGATTGGTACATATTTCGTACCTCAATGATGCTTTAGATCGCAATTCAGAGAAGCTTGGATTCTGGCAACACGTTTGTGAGGTTGGATCGTTTTAAAGAGTTTCGTTTCGACCGGCAACATGCTAGGATAGTTACCTAATATATCGCAATACTCCCAGTTTCTATTTATGATTGGTTCGGATTTCAACCCTCTCCGATTCTTTAAATCGCAATTCGGAGAAGTTTTTTTTTTTCAATAGCAAAATAGGGTTAGGTGGACCCCATGACCAGTTATATAACAAGATAGAAAGAATTACATCCTAATGACTGATTTACCCCTTCTATCCTTATCTATATATCTATACAGTTCCATTGGAAAAGAGCTAGGGGTATAAGTCACAAAACTATTACATGTCAGGTATCCAGCAAGAAAATTTGCACATTCATTCACTTATTTAAATTTGTGAAAAATCTTGAATTCCTCAAACCTCAGGAACATAGTCAATAGAGCATTATAAGTATGTAAACACCTCCATGGTGGGATGACTCCATCTCTCAAGTAAGACACCATACAAGTTGAATCAGTATTCACCCACAGTCTTGGGAGTCCCAAGTTCACAGCAGTTTCAAGCCCTTGTAAAATAGCTTGCATCTCATGAAGCACAATATCAACAGGCTCTAACATTCCTGCATAGGCTATTATGCCTATACCTTCAGAATTCCTTATAATGCCTCCAGTCCCTCCTCTTGAGTTAGTATAAGACCCATCAGAATTAAGAAGACAGATACCCTGTGGAGGTGGGTCCCATGATAAAAGTACAGTTTTAGGTTGAACATAGTCTGGGTGTAGGTGCCAAGCTCCACAACACTCTCTGTTCCTTGCAGTATCAGCTGCTCTGATAATAGTGGCATTCAACCTTGTATAAGCATCATTTGTGATTTGTCTAATCACCTTAGGGCAATTGCTAAACTTGTTCCTGAAGACAGCATCATTCCTTGTTCTCCATATATGGTACACAAAGGAGCAGAAACTGGTGTGCACAATCTTTGCAACAGTACCATTTTTTTTCAATTTTGAGAGCCATTCCACTTCTTCATAAAAATCTCCAATGTGCCTATAAAATCTTGAAATAGCAAGAATTTTAGACCATATATCATAAGAGAAAACACAGTCCATAAGTAAATGAGATGTACTTTCAGGGGCATTTTTGCAAAAAGTACAAACAGAAGTGCTCAACACTTGCCTTTGAACAAGCCTATCCTGAGTAGCCAGGATTCCTTTCATAGCCTGCCAAACTGTAAATCCTTGTTTTGGAATGACATATGAGTTCCAGCAAATTGTAGTCCAAGTTAATCTAATTCTAGACTGCCTTATGTGCTCATAAGCAAACAGTATAGACACTTATCTTATTAGGAGTCCATACTATCTTGTCATAGTTAGTATTGCTAACTACAATTTGGGGCAGGCTATTCATGATATCAGGCAGATCATAATAGATATGTGGAGGAACAGACCATTCCCCATCAATAATGAAAGTAGAAACTTTAGTATCAAATTTGAGGAAGGAGTCATACCTGTGATGTTGTCTAAACTTATTCAAGAGGATACCTTTCTCATGCCAGGGGTCATTCCAGAAACTGGTTTGCTCTCCTTTGTTAATAAGGTGTTTGATCATAAGCTTAGCTTTATCTCTTATCTTAAGAATTTTCCTCCAACACCAGGAACAATCTCTAGGTATATCAATAGACCAAATATTTCTTTTTCTAAGTAAGTTTGCCTCAGCCCATTTGGCCCATATAGACTCACTTTTAGAGGCCAACTTCCAGAGATGCCTCATAATAGCAGCCTCGTTCCACTTTTCTAGACTTCTTAGACCTAATCCTCCTTCTTCCTTAGGGTAGCAAAGGCTATTCCACCTTATAGGAACAGTTCTCTTCTTTTCATTTCCATGCCATAGGAATTTAGAGAAAGTGTTCTCAATTTGGTTCATGATCTTTTTAGGCAAAATAAATAAGCTAGTCCAATATATATGTATAGAGTTAAGAACAGATTTGATTAATTGGAGCTTATCTGCAAATGAAAGATAAGAATACCTCCAAGAGTGTATCCTTGAAGTAATCCTCTCCACCAAAATGTTGCAGTCCCTAGCCTTAAGCCTTGTGGAGATAAGAGGCACTCCAAGGTACTTAAAAGGCAGAGTGCCTATGTTGAAACCCAGAGTTGCGACAAGTTGTTGTTGGTTCACATCATCTGTCCCTGAAAAATAAATAGCTGATTTGGAGAGATTAACCTCTAGTCCACTAATTCTATTTAGAATAGTCAGACTAGCTCTGATAGAGTTGACTGAGTTCACATTTCCTTTGAAAAATACAAGCAAATCATCTGCAAATGCAAGGTGAGTAATAGTGGGGTTAGAACACTTACTATGGAGATCAAACATACCTGTACCCACTGATTCAGCTAGCAATAAACCAAAAGTTTCCATTACGAGCACAAATAAATAAGGAGATATGGGGTCACCTTGTCTGAGACCTCTCTTACCTTGGAAGAACCCCTCTTGAGAACCATTCACAGAGATGGAGTAAGAGGCTGTAGACACACATTCCATAACCCAGCCAATATAAACTTTAGGGAAGCCCAGAATACTCAAAATAGTTTCAATGGCCTCCCATTGAACTAGGTCATAGGCCTTCCTAAGATCTATTTTGGTTGTGCAATCAATTTTATTAGAGCTCCCATGATAAATCCTAAGCAGTTCATGACTAATCATAAGGTTATCTGTAATGCTTCTACCTTCAACAAAAGCAGCTTGATTACTACTAATGAGAGGGGGCAACACTCTTTTAAGTCTAGTCGTTAAGATCTTAGATATAACTTTGTAGGTCACATTACAACAAGATATAGTCCTATAATCCCCAAAAGTATTGGGATTAAGGGTTTTTGGAACAAGGGCAACATCATCTTGAATTCCAGGAGCATCCCATAATTAATAGAACATATGAGGTATCGAAAATCCCTCATGTTTCTTTTAATTATTAGATATCGGCTATTATAGTTGCATGTATCAATAGCTATCCTCAAGACCAACATCCTGAACCAAAAGTAGTTAAGCAATAGTATTATACTATTTATTTCCCATCTATAAGACTCATAGTAAGAACTAAATATTATGATATTGCTATCAACATCTAGATAACTCACAGACTCTCTCATGTTTATTTTAGACTTGTGTATCTTAGGGGAAGGCCCCTGCAAGATAAGCTTAAAGTTGCCAGCTCCATGTTCCTTATAGTTACCTGTACACAAAAACAAACTAAATATAAATAAGTATTTCTCCCTCACCATTTGACTGGCACTCAGGATATTTCTTCTTTTATAGGTCTCACAATCTCTTATAAGGAGTTTACTGCACTCTTTCGTACTATGATTCATCTCTAGTGTGTAACTCATTTCTTATTCTTTTTTCTTTGTGTTGACCCTTCCTCCAATCCCTTCTTTGGAGTTATCTGTTCCTTGTGCAAGTATTTATCCTTGGAAGGAGAACTAACTGCCTCTCTTTCCCGTCTCTCCTTTTCATGAATTTGGGCTAACTTTTTAGCTCTTTTAATCTGACTTTTTGAAGGCGGGTTCTCTGATGCCTCCTGAGAGACTAGGGTCCCTTCTTTATCTTTATCTTTTCTAGTGTCAAAGGAACCTTTTTCTTTGTTCAGCCCTCTACCTTCAGCCTCCTGCACTGGTTCTGACTCTCTTCTATTGGCAACATTCTCATGTCCCACTATGTCCTTGTTTTCCTCTTGTAGTTGTTGTTCACTTAGCTCTTGGAATCGATTTTTAGATGAACTCTCCCCTTTATCTCCTGTTTGCTGCTTAGGAACATATTTTTGTGTTGCTTGGTAGGCATTTCTTTTCGCCATTTGTTTGAGTTTTGGCTGTGACCATCCCCCTCCATTTACTTTTATGAAACTTGGGTTACTCCTTCCTTCATATATTCTATGCTCATTTGTTATCTCTGCTCTGGCCATATTCCCACTGTTCGGGTTTCTAAGATTTTCGTTAGCTTTTTCTTTGGTCTCTAGCTCCTCTCTCGTTGGGCATGTAAAGTAGTTATGTCCAAAGACTTGGCAAGTTTCACACTTAGGGGGTATCCAATTGTATTCCACTGAAACATTGATAGTTTTCATCTTGTTGATTATGACTGGGATCACTTGGAGTAGGTTGTTGTTAAGATCAATCTCCACACTAAATCTATCAAATTCATTCCTTGTTTTTTCCTCAGTTGCTCTGTCCAAGCAGATAGGCTTCCCAATAGCACTTGCTACTCTTGCAATCCCTTCTGGGTGTCTCATATGAACTGGGATGTTCCAAGGATAATCCAGATTGGGATAGTTGTGATTGTAGTAGCCTCAGCTTCAATAAACGGCCTCCATGGTCTAATTAAAAATACTCTACTGGCAATGAATTGATGACCCAACTCCAGTACCTTTTCCTTATCTTCTTGGAGATCAAATTTGAAGAAATAAGTACAGTCATTCTCTAAAGACATTTTAAAATCTCCTTTTAAGCCCCAAAGATGGTTCAGAGTTTCCCTAACAAAAGGAAAGGCAAGTCTTCTGCCCACAAAGTTTCCCACCAAGTATCCCTCATATTCATTCTTGTGGTTAGCATAATCTTCATGTGTTACTTCAATCACTGGTGATCCATTAACAATAGTAGGAGTGTAAATCAAAGCAGACTTACCTCTTCCTTTAGACTGTTTCCCAATGATGTTAGCCCAGCTCATAGTAGCTTTTGTGTGGTTCTTGTCTATATGAATGACATCTCCACTCTCCTCGTCTACTCTATCTTTTCCTTTATTGCAGCAATGACACACACAATTGGAATGCTCCTCCAATTATCTACTGTAAATGGTGCAAACTCCCATTATGTTCTCCCCGTGCTTTGGGCATAGCTTTACACACTTGTACTCCTTCTCTGTGTAATCATTCTTCTCCTTCTCACCTTCCTTGTGAAAGCTCCTTAAACAGAAACTCCATTTGAGAATCTTGTTAGGGCAGTTCTTATTACACGAATTCTTCTCACAATTTGTCTCTGCACATGGCACCATATCCAAAGGTGATACAGTATCATCTACTTCTTTGGCCTCATCCTCTTTGGTATGTCCAATATTTCCTTTCTCTGGTCTTTCCTCCCTTGCTCCAATCTCATTATAATTTGCTAGTATTACAGCAAAGAATTCTTGTTCTTCTTTTGAGAAAGGAGCACTCACATTGGTGAGGCTAAAACCTGCAGCTGCCATCGTTAAATCTCTCAGGAAGAAAGACGCACCATGAGTATCACAACTTGGGTAATTGTTGTTCATTTCTATCACAAGCTTAATCCATCGTTCTTCTTGCTCTTTGATTACTTCTTCTTCTTCTCCACTGTAACCATCTTTATCATCATCATCATCATCCGAGCTTATGGAGTTTTTTGATCCTTGTTCTCTTCTTTCTCTAGCTGCTTTCTCTTCCCTGTCCTGTTCATTATCTTCTTCATCAGCATCTTCGACACACTCCTCTTGCACTTCTTCAAGATTTGCTTGCCATTATCTTTCTCTAGCTTCCCTTTCCGCATAGAGTTTTGCAATTCTTTTCTCGTGGAAAGAGAATCTCTTCACTTTTGCTGGAGATGGAGTCTTCTTACTTCCCCCTTCCTCCGTCGGGTTCAACTTCTCTCCTCTAGCCTCGAGGATTAACTTGAAAACTTTCCTTTCTTCTTCAGTAATTTTCGGATCTGAGCTCTTCAGTGGAATTCCTCGAGCTAACATCTTCAGATCCAAGGAAGTAAAAGAAGGTACTTTGATGGGATGAGAAGTATTTCTCTTTAAATTTGTTGGATGTGATGGTGATGGTGATGCTGATGGATGATCGGGTGGTGGCGGGGTTGTGGTGCCTCCTCGGCCCACCATTGTTAGGAACCCAAGCTCTCCTACAAGTTTTCGTTTCCAGATCTGAAGGGTAATGCAGCGTAATTTCAAAGTTGCTACAGTGTGGCTACAGTAGCAAAATTAATGCCCAACGGTCATAGAAAAGATCTAAACCATTGAAAATAGAATAATCAACGATTAAGATAAGACCAAGGCTACATGCAACTTGTTCGAGAGGTTGGATCGTTTTTAAGAGTTTTGTTTCAACTGACAACATGCCAAGATAATTACCAAATGAATCGCAATACTCCCGGTTTATATTTTTGACTGGTACATATTTCGTACCTCAATGATGCTTTAGATCGCAATTCTGAGAAGCTTCGATACCGGCAGCAGGTTTGTGAGGCTGGATCGATTTAAAGATTTTTGATTCGACCGACAACATGCTTGGATAGTTATCAAATAAATTGCAATACTCCCGGTTTCTATTTATGACTGGTTCGGATTTCAAACTTCTTCGATGCCTCAGATCGTAATTCTGAGAAGTATAGGTACTGGCTACTCGTTTGAGAAGTTCAATTGTTTTTATAAGTTTGTTTCGACCGAGAACATGCTTGGATAGTTACCAAATGATTCGCAATGCTCCCGGTTTGAATTTTTAACCGGTACATATTATGTACCACTCCCATGGTATATATCGCAATTTTGAGAAGTTTGGCAGGCAACTCGTTTTAGAGGATGAATCATTTCAAAGAGTTTCGTTACGACATAAAACATGCTACGATAGTTACCAAATGAATCGCAATACTGTCGGTTTTAATTTTTTACTGGTACGGATTTCATACCTCTCCAATGCTTTAGATCGCAATTATGAAAAGTTGGATACCAGCTACTCATTTGTGAGGTTGGATCGTTTCTAAGAGTTTTCTTCGATCGACAACATGCTGAGATAGTTATCAAATGAATCGCAATACTCCCAGTTTAAATTTTTGACCGGTACAGATTTCGTATCTCTCCGATACTTTAGAGTACAATTATGAAAGGTTGGATACCGGCAACTCGTTTGTGAGTTTTGATCGCTTCAAAGATTTTTCTTCAATCGACAACATGCTGGGATAGTTATCAAATGAATCGCAATACTCCCAGTTTGAATTTTTGAACGGTACGGATTATGTACCTCTCCGAGGGTTTTGATCTCAATTCAAAAATGCATGTCTACATGCAACTCGTTTGAGAGGTTGGACCTTTCTTAAGAGTTCTGTTTCAACCGACAACATGATAAGACAGTTACCAAATGAATCGCAATACTCTCAGTTTGAATTTTTGATTGGTACATATTTCGTACCTCTATGATCGCAATTCTGGGATGCTTGGATAGTTAACAAATAAATCACAATACTCCCAGCTTCTATTTATGATTGGTTCGGATTTCGGACCTCTCCGATGCTTTAGATCGCGATTCTAAGAAATATGGATACCGGCTACTTGTTTTAGAATTTGGATTGTTTTTATGAGTTCGATTCCACCGACAACATGCTTGGATAGTTACCAAATGAATTGCAATACTCTGGGTTTGAATTTTTGGCCGGTACGGATTATGTACCACTCCGATGGCTTCTATCGCAATTCTGAGAAGTTTGGCTACCGGGAAATCTTCTGAGGGGATGGATCATTTCTAAGAATTTTGTTACGACCGACAACATGCAAGGATAGTTACCAAATAAATCGCAATACTGTCGGTTTTAATTTTTGACTGGTGTGGATTACGTTCCTTTCTGATGGTTTAGATCGCAATTCAGAAAAGCTAGGCTACATGCAACTTGTTCGAGAGATTGGATCGCTTTTAAGTATTTTGTTTCTATCGACAACAAGCCAAGATTGTTACCAAATGAATCACAATACTCCCGGTTTGTATTTTCGATTGGTACATATTTCATACCTCAATGATGCTTTAGATCACAATTCAGAGAAGCTTGGATACCGGCAAAACGTTTGTGAGGTTGGATCGATTTAAAAAGTTACGTTTCGCCCGACATCATGCTAGGATAGTTGCCAAATAAATCGCAATACTCCCGATTTTTATTTATGATTGGTTCGTATTTCAAACCTCTCCGATGCTTTAAATCGCAATTCTGTGAAGTTTGGATACCGGCAACTCGTTTGAGAAGTTGGGTCGTTTTTAAGAGTTCATTTCGACCGACAACATGCTTGGATAGTTACCAAATGAATCGCAATGCTCCCCGGTTTGAATTTTTTACCGGTACGGATTATGTACCACTCTGATGGTTTTTATCAAAATTTTGAGAAGTTTGGCTACCGGCTACTCGTTTGAGAGGATGTTTCATTTCTAAAAGTTTTGTTACGACCGGCAGCATGCGAGGATAGTTACCAAATGAATCGCAATACTGCCGGTTTTAATTTTTTACTTGTACGGATTTCGTACCTCTCCGATGCTTTAGAACGTAATTATGATAGGTTGGATACTGGCAACTCTTGTGTGAGTTTGGATCGCATCTAAGAATATCGCTTCGATCGACAACTTGCTAGGATAGTAATAAAATGAATCGCAATTCTCCCGCTTTGTATTTTGGACTGGTACATATTTCGTACCTCAATGATGCTTTAGATCGCAATTCTGAGAAGCTATGATACCGGCAACACGTTTGTGTGGTTGGATCGATTTAAAGAGTTGCATTTCGACCGACAATATGCTAGGATAGTTACTAAATAAATCGTAATACTCCCGGTTTCTATTTTTGACTTGTTCGGATTTAAAACCTCTCCGATGCTTTTGATCGCAATTCTGAGAATTTTGAATACCGGCTACTCGTTTGGGAAGTTGGATCGTTTTTAAGAGTTCATTTCGACCGACAACATGCTTGGATAGTTACCAAATGAATCGCAATGCTCCCGGTTTGAATTTTTGGCCGGTACGGATTATGTACAACTCCGATGGTTTTTATCAAAATTCTGAGAAGTTTGGCTACCGGCTACTCGTTTGTGAGGATGAATCATTTCTAAAAGCTTTGCTACGACCGTCAGCATGCGAGGATTGTTACCAAATGAATCGTAATACTGCCGGTTTTTATTTTTGACTGGCTCGGATTTTGTACCTCTTTGATGCTTTAGAACGCATTTATAAAAGGTTAGTTACCGGCAACTTGTTTGTGAGTTTGGATCGCTTCTAAGAGTTTCTCTTCGATCGACAACATGCTAGGATAGTAATAAAATGAATTGCAATACTACGAGTTTGAATTTTTGACCTGTACAGATTATGTTCCTCTCCGATGGTTTAGATCGCAATTCAGAAATGCTTGGCTACATACAACTTGTTCGAGAGGTTGGATCGATTTTAAGAGTTTTGTTTCAGCCGACAACATGCCAAGATAGTTACCAAATGAATCGCAATACTCCCGGCTTGTATTTTTGACTTGTACATATTTCGTACCTCAATGATGCTTTAGATAGCAATCCCGAGAAGCTATGATACCGGCAACACGCTTGTGTGGTTGGATCGATTTAAAGAGTTTCGTTTCAACCGACAATATGTTAGGATAGTTACTAAATAAATCGCAATACTCCCGGTTTCTATTTATGACTGGTTCGGATTTAAAACCTCTCCAATGCTTTAGATCGCATTTCTGAGAAGTTTGAATACCGGCTACTCGTTTGAGAATTTGGATCGTTTTTAAGAGTTCGTTTCGACCGACAACAAGCTTGGATAGTTACCAAATAAATCGCAATGTCCCGGTTTGAATTTTTGACCGGTACGGATTATGTACCATTCCGATGGTTCCTATCAAAATTCTGAGAAGTTTGGCTACCGGCTTCTCGTTTGTGAGGATGTAACATTTCTAAAAGTTTCGCTACGATCGGCAGCATGCGAGGATAGTTACCAAATGAATCGCAATACTACCGGTTTTAATTTTTGACTGGTACGGATTTCGTACCTCTCCGATGCTTTAGAACGCAATTATGAATGGTTGGATACCGGTAACTCGTTTGTGAGTTTGAATCGCTTCTAAGAGTTTCGCTTTAATCAAGAACATGCTAGGATATTAATAAAATGAATCGCAATACTCCCAGTTTGAATTTTTGACCTGTACGGATTATGTTCCTCTCCGATGGTTTAGATCGGAATTCAGAAAAGCTTGGCTACAACTTGTTCGAGAGATTGGATCGCTTTTAAGTGTTTTGTTTCAACCGACAACATGCCAAGATAGTTACCAAATGAATCGTATTTTCGATTGGTCCATATTTCGTACCTCAATGATGCTTTAGATCGCAATTCAGAGAAGCTTGGATACCGACAACACGTTTGTGAGGTTGGATCGATTTAAAGAGTTTCGTTTCGAATGACAATATGCTAGGATAGTTACCAAATAAATCGCAATATTCCTAGTTTCTATCAATGACTTGTTCGGATTTCAAACCTCCCCGATGCTTTAAATCGCAATTTTGAGAAGTTTGGATACCGGCTACTCGTTTAAGAAGTTGGATCGCCTCTAATAGTTTCTACCGGCAACTCGTTTGAGGGGATGTTTATTTCTAAGAGTTTCATTACGACCGGCAACATGCGAGGATTGTTACTAAATGAATCGCAATACTGTCAGTTTTAATTTTTTACTGGTACGGATTTCGTACCCCTACGATGCTTTAGAACGCAATTATGAAAGGATGGATACTGGCAACTCGTTTGTGAGTTTGGATCGCTTTTAAGAGTTTTGCATCGATCGACAACATGCTAGGATAGTTATCAAAAGAATCGCAATACTTCAAGTTTTAATTTTAGACCGGTACGGATTATATACCTTGAGATGGTTTAGATCGTAATTTAGAAAAGCTTGGCTACATGCAACTTGTTCGATTGGTTGGATCATTTTTATGAGTTTTGTTTCACCAGACAACATGTCAAGATAGTTACCAAATAAATCGTAATAGTCCCGGTTTGTATTTTGGACTGGTACATATTTCGTACCTCAATGATGGTTTAGATTGCAATTCTGAGAAGCTTTGATACCGGCAACAAGTTAGAGAGGTTGGATCGATTTAAAGAGTTTCGTTTCGACCGACAACATGCTCGAATAGTTACCAAGTAAATCCCAATACTCTCGGTTTCTATTTATGACTGGTTCGGAATTCAAACCTCTCCAATGCTTTAAATCTCAATTATGAGAAGTATGGATTTCGGCTACTCATTTGAGAAGTAGGATCGTTTCGACCAACAACATGCTTGGATAGTTACCAAATGAATCGCAATACTCCCGGATTGAATTTTTGACCGATATGGATTATGTACCACTCTGATGGTTTCTATTGTAATTATTAGAAATTTGGCTACCGGCAACTCGTTTGAGAGGATGTATCATTTCTAAGTGTTTCGTTACGACCGACAACTTGCTATAATAGTTATCAAATGAATCGCAATATTGCCGGTTTTAATTTTTCACTGGTACGAATTTCGTACCTCTCCGATGCTTTAGAACGCAATTATGAAAAGTAGGACACCAGCTACTCGTTTGTGAGGCTGGATCGCTTCTAAGATTTTTCTTCGGTCGACAACATACTGGAATAGTTATCAAATGAATCTCAATACTCCCATTTTAAATTTTAGACCGGTAGGGATTATGTACCTCTCCGATTGTTTAGATCTCAATTCAAAAATGCATGTTTACATGCAACTCGTTTGAGAGGATGGATCGTTTTTAAGAGTTTTTTTTAGCCGAAAACATGCTAGGATAGTTTCCAAATGAATCACAATTCTTCCGGTTTTTATTTTTGACTGGAACATATTTCGTACCACTATGATGCTTTAGATCGCAATTCGGTGAAGCTTGGATGCCAGCAACTCGTTTGAGAGCTTGGATCGATTTTAAGAGTTTTGTTTCGACCGACAACATGCAAGGATAATTACCAAATATATCGTAATTCTCCCGGCTTCTATTTATGACTGGTTCAAAATAGGAACCTCCCCGATGCTTTAGATCGCGATTTTGAGAAATATGGATACCGGCTACTCGTTAGAGAAGTTGGATTGTTTTTATGAGTTCTTTTCGACCGACAACATGCTTAGATAGTTACCAAATGAATCGCAATGCTCCCGGTTTAAATTTTTGATCGGTACAGATTATGTAGCACTCTGATGGTTTCAATCGAAATTTTGAGAAGTTTGGCTACCGGCAACTCGTTTGAGAGAATAGATCATTTCAAAGTGTTTCGTTACGACCTACAACATGCGAGGATAGTTACTAAATGAATCGCAATACTGCCGGTTTTAATTTTTGACTGGTACGGATTTTATACCTCTCCGATGCTTTAGAACGCAATTATGAAACGTTGGATACCGGCAACTCGTTTGTGAGTTTGGATCGCTTCTAAGAGTTTCGCATCGATTGGCGGCATGCTAGGATAGTTATCAAATGAATCGCAATACTCCCAGTTTGAATTTTTGACCGGTACGGATTATGTACCTCTCTGATGGTTTAGATCGCAATTCAGAAAAGCTTGGCTGCATGCAACTTGTTCGAGAGGTTGGATCGTTTTTAAGAGTTTTGTTTCAACCGACGACATGCCAAGATAGTTACCAAATGAATTGTAGTACTCCCGGTTTGTACTTTTGACTGGTACATATTTCGCACCACAATGATGCTTTAGTTCGCAATTCTGAGAAACTTGGATATCGGCAACACGTTAGAGAGGTTGGATCGATTTAAAGAGTTTTTTTTTTACCGACATCATGCTAGGATAGTTACCAAATAAATCGCAATACTCTCGGTTTATATTTATGACTGGTTCGGATTTCAATCCTCTCCGATGCTTTAGATCTCAATTCTGAGATGTTTGGATTCCGGTTACTCATTTTAGAAGTTGTATCGTTTTGACCGGCAACATGCATGGATTGTTACCAAATGAATCGCAATTCCCCCGGTTTAAATTTTTGACCGGTACGGATTTTGTACCATTCCGATGGTTTCTATCACAATTATGAGAAATTTGGCTACCGGCAACTCATTTCAGAGGATGTATCATTTCAAAGAGTTTCATTACGACCGACAACTTGGTAGGATAGTTACCAAATGAATCGCAATACTCCTAGTTTTAATTTTTCTCTAGTACGGATTTCGTACCTCTCCGAGGCTTTTGAAAGCAATTATGAAAAATTGGATGCCGGCAACTCGTTTGTGAGGTTTGATAGAAACATTCCGGGATTGTTATCAAATGAATCGCAATACTCCCGGTTTGAATTTTTTACTGTTACATATTTCGTGCCTCTATGATGCTTTAGATCGCAATTCTGAGAAGCTTGGATACCGACAACACGTTTGAGGGGTTGGATCAATTATGAAAAGTTGGATACCAGCTACTCGTTTGTGAGGTTGGATCGCATCTAAGTTTTCTACGATCGACAACATGCTGGGATAGTTATCAAATGAAACGCAATACTGCCAGTTTGAATTTTGGATCAGTACAGATTTTGTACCTCTCCGATGGTTTAGATCTCAATTCAAAAAAACATGTCCACATGCAACTCGTTTGAGAGGCCGGATCGCTTTTAAGAGTTCTGTTTCAACCGGTAATATGCTAGGATAGTTACCATAGGAATCGCAATACTCCCGGTTTGAATTTTAGATTGATACATATTTCGTACCTCTATGATGCTTTAGATCGCAATTCGAAGAAGCTTTGATACCTGCAACTCGTTTGAGAGGTTGGATCTATTTTAAGAGTTTGTTTCGATCGACAACATGCTAAGATAGTTACCAAATGAATCGCAATAATCCCGGTTTAAATTTTTTATCGGTACGGATTATGTACCAATCCGATGGTTTCTATCGCAATTCTAAGAAGTTTGGCTAGCGGCAACTCGTTTGAGAGTATTGATCCTTTCTAAGAGTTTCGTTATAACCGACATGCTAGGATAGTTACCAAATGAATCGTAATACTGTCGGTTTTAATCTTTCACTGGTACGGATTTCGTACCTCTCCGATGCTTTAGAATGCAATTATGAAAAGTTGGATTCCAGCTACTCGTTTGTGAGGTTGGATCGCTTCTAAGTTTTCTTCGATCGACAACATGCCAGGATAGTTATCAAATGAATCACAATACTCCCAGTTTGAATTTTTGACCGGTACGGATTATCTACCTCTCCGATGGTTTAGATCTCAATTAAAAAACACATGTCTACATGCAACTCGTTTGAGAGGTTGGATCGTTTTTAAGAGTTCTGTTTCAACCGGCAATATGCGAGGATAGTTACAAAAAAAATGATAGTTACCAAATGAATCGCAATACTCCCGGTCTGAATTTTTGATTGGTACATATTTCGTACCTCTATGATTCTTTAGATCCCAATTTTATGAAGCTTTAATACCGGCAACGTGTTTGAGAGGTTGGATCGATTTTACGAGTTTTGTTTCGACCGACAACATGCTAAGATAGTTACCAAATAAATTCTAATACTCCCAGCTTCTATTTATGACTAGTTCATATTTCGAACCTTTCCGATGCATTAGATCGCGTTTCAGAGAAGTACAGATTCTGACTACTCGTTTGAGAAGTTGGATTGTTTTTATGAGTTCGCGTCGACCGACAACATGCTTGGAGAGTTACCGAATGAATCGCAATACTCCCGGTTTATATTTTTGACCTGTACGGTTTATCTACCACTCCGATGGCTTCTATCAATATTTTGTGAAGTTTGGCTACCGGCAACTCGTTTGAGAGGATGTATCATTTATAAGAGTTTTGTTGCGACCGGCAACATGCGAGGATAGTTACTAAATGAATCGCAATACTGCCGGTTTTAATTTTTGACTGGTACGGATTTCGTACCTCTCCGATGCTTTAGAACGCAATTATGAAAGGTTGGATACCAGCAACTCGTTTGTGAGTTTGGATCGCTTCTAAGAGTATCGCATCGATCGATAACATGCTAGGATAGTTATCAAATGAATCGCAATACTCCCAGTTTGAATTTTTGACCGGTTCGGATTATGTACCTCTCAGATGGTTTGGATCACAATTCAGAAAAACTTGGCAACATACAACTTTTTCGAGAGGTTGGATCGTTTTTAAGAGTTTTGTTTCAACTGACAACATGCCAAGATCGTTACCAAATGAATCGGAATACTCCCACTTTGTATTTTTGACTTGTACATATTTCGTACCTCAATGATGTTTTGATCGCAATTCTGAGAAGCTTGGATACCGGCAACACGTTAGAGAGGTTGGATCGAATTAAAGAATTTCGTTTCGACCGACAACATGCTAAGATAGTTACTAAATTAATATCAATACTCTCAGTTTTTATTTATGACTGGTTCGGATTTAAAACCTCTCCGATGCATTAGATATCAATTCAGAGATGTTTGGATTCTAGCTACTCGTTTGCGAAGTTGGATCTTTTCGACCGACAACATGCATGGATAGTTACCAAATGAATCGCAATTCTCCGAGCTTGAATTTTTGCCGGTACGGATTATGTACCACTCCGATGGTTTCTATTGCAATTATAAGAAATTTAGCTACCGGCAACTCGTTTGAGATAATGTATCATTTCTAGGAGTTTCCTTACGACCGACAACTTGCTAGGATAGTTACCAAATGAATCGCAATACTACCGGTTTTAATTTTTCAGGGTACGGATTTCGTACCTCTCCGATGCTTTAGAACCCAATTATGAAAACTTGGACACCCGCTACTCGTTTGTGAGGTTGGATCGCTTCTAAGAGTTTTCTTTGATCGACAACATGCTGGGATAGTTATCAAATAAATCGCAATACTCCCAGTTTAAATTTTTGACCGGTACGGATTATGTACCTCTCCGATGGTTTAGATCACAATTCAAAAAAGTATGTTTACATGCAACGCGTTTGAGAGGTTGGATAATTTTTAAGAGTTTTGCATCAACCGGAAATATGCTATAATAGTTACCAAATGAATCACAATACTCCCGGTTTGAATTTTTAACTGAAACATATTTCGTACCTCTATGATGCTTTAGATCGCAATTCTTGTAACTTGGATACCGGCAACTCGTTTGAGAGCTTGGATCGATTTTAAGTGTTTCTTTTCGACCGACAACATGCTAGGATAGTTTCCAAATAAATCGCAATACTCCCGGCTTCTATTTATGACTGGTTCGGATTTTGAACCTCTCCGATGCTCTAGATAGCGATTCTGTGAAATATGGTTACCAGCTACTCGTTAGAGAAGTTGGATTGTTTTTATGAGTTCGTTTCGACCGACAACATGCTTGGTTAGTTACCAAATGAATCGCAATGCTCCCGGTTTGAATTTTTGACCGGCGCGGAATATGTAGCACTCCGATGGTTTCAATCGCAATTTTGAGAAGTTTTTCTATCGACAAATTGTTTGAGAGGATGAATCATTTCAATGAGTTTTGTTACGACCGACAACATGCTAGAATAGTTAGCAAATGAGTCGCAATTATGAGAAGTTAGGCTACCGGCTACTCGTTTGAGAGGATGTATCATTTCTTAAAGTTTCGTTGCGACCGGCAGCATGCGAGGATAGTTACCAAATGAATCGAAATACTGCCGGTTTTAATTTTTCAGTGGTACGGATTTCGTACCTCTCCGTTGCCCTAGAACGTAATTATGAAAAGTTGGATACCAGCTACTCGTTTGTGAGGTTGGATTGCCTCTAAGAGCTTTCTTCGATCAACAACATGCTAGGATAGTTATCAAATGAATCGCAATACCCTCAGTTTGAATTTTTGACCGGTATGGGTTATGCACCTCTCCGATGGTTTAGATCGCAATTAAGAAAAGCTTGGCTACATGCAACATGTTCGAGAGGATGGATCATTTTTAAAAGTTTTGTTCCAATCGACAACATGCTAAGATAGTTGCCAAATGAATCGCAATACACCCGGTCTAATTTTTTGATTGGTACATATTTCGTATCTCATGATGCTTTAGATCACAATTCTAAGAAGCTTTGATACCGGCAACTCGTTAGAGAGGTTAGATCGATTTTAAGTGTTTCGTTTCGACCGACAACATGCTAAGATAGTTAACAAATAAATCACAATACTCCCGGCTTCTATTTATGACAAATTCAGATTTCGAACCACACCGATGCTTTAGATTTCGATTCTGTGAAGTATGAATACCAGCTACAAGTTTGAGAAGTTGGATAGTTATTATGAGTTCGTGTTGACCGACAACATGTTTGGATAGTTACCAAATGAATCGCAATGCTCCCGGTTTAAATTTTTGACCGGCAAAGATTATGTACCACTCCGATGGTTTCAATCGAAATTCTAAGAAGCTTTGCTACCGGCAACTCGTTTGAGAGGATGTATCATTTCTAAGAGTTTTGGTACGACCGGCAATATGCGAGGATAGTTACTAAATGAATTGCAATACTGCCGGCTTTAATTTTTGACTGGTACGGATTTCGTACCTCTCTGATGCTTTAGAACGCAATTATGAAAGGTTGAAAACCGGCAACTCGTTTGTGAGTTTGGATCGCTTCTAAGAGTTTCGCATCGATCGACAACATGCTAGGATAGTTATCAAATGAATCGCAATACTCCCAATTTGAATTTTTGACCGGTACGGATTATATACCTGGAGATGGTTTAGATCGTAATTCAGAAAAGCTTGGCTACATGCAACTTGTTCGAGAGGTTGGATCGTTTTTAAGAGTTTTGTTTCAACCGACAACATGCCAAAATAGTTACCAAATGAATCGCAATACTCCTGGTTTATATTTTTGACTGGAACATATTTAGCACCTCAATGATGCTTTAGATCGCAATTCCGAGAAGCATGGATACCGGCAACACGTTTGGGAGGCTGTGTAATGACCTCGATCTTTCTATTTCCTAATTTAGCTATTAGTATACTCCCCGTTGCAACACTCAGTATATCCCAAATCTGCATATTCATATTCTTTAACTTCCACATATTCCTCTACTTCATGCACCTGTATATTCTCCTATCCTTAATTCATCTATATTGTTCTTGGTGCTAGGTTTTGTATGGATTCCTTTTTGGTAGAGTTTTTGTGGTTTGATGTTTTTGGTAGTTTGGCGTTTGGGCGTATTAGTTTGATTGTGTGGTGTATGTTCGGAGAGCGGTTTCTATATCCGAAAAGGGGCTTCCGCTTCTCTCCTTCGCGTGGGTTATCGTGTTTTCGATTTTCGTTCTGGGGTGGAGAGACAGGGATTAGCTACCCCTGATTTTTCAACGCCTATCAGACCACCGTCGGACTCCTTCCATCTATTTTATTCCTTTCGGCTAAGTTTCTAGCCGTCTTTTTTTTTAGTTTTAGGAGTTTTGGTGGCCGTTAAGCGGTAAAGGTGGTGTTAGACCTTGAGAACCCTTTGTGGTGGTTGTTCGGGTGGTTCCACTCTTCTGAGGGTCTTGGTGTTGTGTGTTTGGTTCAGGAGGACCTCAGAGTAGATTTCCCACATTGTCGTTCGAACGAGCTTCCTAGTCGTTCGAACGAATTTTTGTGTTTTCTGATCATTTTCTGCGTCTTCAGAACGTTTTGGCCATTGGCCCGAATTGTCGTTCGAACGAGATTTATTGTCGTTCGAACGAGTTGACTAACCTCCTAGAATTTGGCCCAAGACCTCTTAGTCGTTCGAACGACTTTCGTTTGTTTCGACTACTTAAGTCTTTCTTTCTCATTTCTTTTGGTTGGTTTTTCTATGAGGCGCTGCTTAGGACGATTTGAGAGAGAGAGAGAGTTCTAGTGAGAGGATTCTTCACCTCCAATCATCCCCATCACCTCCATTCATCACCTCCTCATCTTTATCATCATCCTCTCCTCTCCCTAACCTAATCCCCTCACCTCAATACTCTTTACCCAATCTTCCCCATCGCTCGCGGATCCTTGCCGAGCTTCGCCGTGATCATCTCTCCTATCCTCGGTAAGTGATTCTTGTTTCCCATCGCTCAATTTCGCTTGATTTCTAGGGTTTGGCCTTTATTGTCGTTTCCTTAATTGTTTGGTGGATTGTTGTTCTTAGTGATTGCGTTAGGTTATTCAGGCATTCTGTGGCTGTTCCGTGGATTCCGGGATAGGTTTCCGAGTTGGGTTTCGAGTTGGATTTTCTGCCGGACTTGGATTATTATCAGGCGAGTTTATATTTTAACATTACTAAGTTTCTTTACTAGTTCTGAGTATTGTTTTATAGAGTAGTATTGAACTTAGAGATGGGTTGTGTTTAACTATAGTTTAATTTTGAAATTATTCTGTTAGAATTGTTAACCTGTAGTTGGGGTGATAACTTGATTATGGAGTTGGTTTTGGTTCGTATCGAACCTGGATTAGTTAGTAGTAGTTGGGTTGTAATTGATTCTGGTGTTGGTTTTGGCTTGTATGAGACCTGGGATTAGTTGGCGGTGGTTGGGCTAGTGTACCCGTGGGTTGCCCAGGAATGCCCCCTCCAGCCTTAAGAGAATGTTGGTTTGGATGTAGGCGACGGTTAGGTTGTTGTTTCGTCTATGCAGAGTCGGTGCAACAGAGTCCCTATCGATCCTGTTTGGGTTGCCAGGTTAGCGGTAACTGTGTTGTGCTTGGGCACCGATTACACATAACAACTTAACGCATTTTTTTATCACAACTTATTGAGATTGGATACAAAAACACTCTGCTTCGGTTGACCTCCGACGGGATCCAAGGAGTATGTGAGATCAGGTTAAAATACACAGGTGAGATTGGGAACGACACTATCATACCTAGCAAAACCACCCTGGAGTGTGGATTGGTATGAGACAGAGTCTTGGCAATCCCAAACTTATCCTCGTTGAGGTCGAAATTCCTTGAAATGTGCAAGACTATTGTTCCGTAGGTTTGATCCACCCTTCCACTTTAAGATAGCATTAGACGTTAGTATCAGAATTTGCATTAGGGGATATTTATGGGAATATCCCTGTTCATCCGCCATATCATAGCATTACATCTAGGATAAGTATGGGATTATCCTAGTTATCACTTCACGCCATAGCATTGCATATCCAATCATCATCTCCCTTCTCTCATATTCTTAAATTTATTCCTTTTCCGAATCCACTCCACTCTCTCTCCGCATTAACTTTATTCTCCATTCTCTTATCAACTCAATCCTCCTTTCTATATTGATTACTTATTTCATTGATGGTTACTGATGATATTGTTAGAATTGCTTAGTCACATGTTTCTTATCACACTCGCCTCTACTCTATTTTCAGTACCTGTTATTAGTAAGTTATTTAGTTCTGTTGGATTAGTGAGCTCGTTGTTTGCTCACTCTCGCATTTAAACATTTTCAGAGGTTGACTAGCTTGGACTGCCGCGTGTGTAGCCGGTCCAGAGATAAATTTTGCCGCTGCAGATTTCTTTTAGTTCCAGATTCTGTAGGTGTTCTCATCATAAGTAGCTGAGCTTGTATTCGAGATATTGTATCACGTTTTGACATGATATGTATATATACATGTCTCTTGCTTCCGCATTATATTGTTATATTGTTGTATCACAATTTCTTTACTCAGATGATTATTGCTATATGTGAATAGCCGAGCCAAAATTTGTCTACGGCTTGGCTATTTGTAGGGTAGAATCTTTAGATTCCCCGACCTGAACTACTTAGAGTCTAGTAATTGGTCAAGCTACCGATTACTAGATTTTGGGGAGTAACAGGTTGGATCGATTTAAAGAGCTTCGTTTCGACCGACAACATGATTGGATAGTTACCAAATAAATCGCAATACTCCTGGTTTCTATTTATGACTGGCTCGGATTTTGAACCTCTCCGATGCTTTTGATCGCAATTCTGAGAAGTTTGGATACCGGCTACTCGCTTGAGAAGTTGGATCGTTTTTAAGAGTTCATTTCGACCGAAAACATGCTTGGATAGTTAACAAATGAATTGCAATACTCCCCGTTTGAATTTCAGACCGTTACGGATTATGTACCACTCCAATAGTTTCTAACGCAATTTTGAGAAGTTTGGCTACCGGCAACTCGTTTGAGATGATGGATCGTTATAAAGAGTTTTGCTACGACCGATAACATTCTTGGATAGTTACCAAATGAATCGCAATACTACCAGTTTAATTTTCCACTGGTACGGATTTCGTACCTCTCTGATGCTTTAGAACGTAATTATGAAAGGCTGGATACCGGCAACTCATTTGGGAGGTTGGATCGCTTCTAAGAGTTTCGCATCGATCGATAACATGCTAGGATAGTTATCAAATGAATCGCAATACTCTCAGTTTGAATATTTGACCGGTACGAATTATATACCTGGAGATGGTTTAGATCGCAATTCAGGAAAGCTTGGCTACATGCAACTTGTTCGAGAGGTTGGATCGTTTTTAAGAGTTTTGTTTCAACCGAGAACATACCAAGATAGTTACCAAATGAATCGTAATACTCCCGGATTGTATTTTTGACAGGTTAATATTTCGTACCTCAATGATGCTTTAAATCGCAATTCCGAGAAGCTTGGATACTGACAACCAATTTGAGAGGCTGGATCGATTTAAAGAGTTTCGTTTCGGCCGACAACATGCTTGGATATTTACCAAATAAATCGTAATACTCTCGGCTTCTAATTAAGACTGGTTCGGATTTTGAACCTCTCCGATGCTTTAGATCGCGATTCTGAGAAGTATAGATACCGGCTACTCGTTTGAGAAGTTGTATTGATTTTATGAGTTTGCTTCGACCAACAACATGCTTGGATAATTACTAAATGAATTGCAATACATCCAGCTTGAATTTTTGACCGGTACGGATTATGTACCACTCCGATAGTTTCATTCGCAATTCTGAGAAATTTTGCTACCGGCAACTAGATTAAGAGGATGTATCATTTCTAAGAGTTTCGTTAGGACCGACAACTTGCTAAGATAATTTCCAAATGAATCGCAATACTGCCGGTTTTAATTTTTTACTGGTACGGATTTCGTACTACTCCGATGCTTTAGAACGTAATTATGAAAGGTTAGATACCGGCAACTCGTTCGCGAGGTTGGATCGCTTCTAAGAGTTTTGCATCGATCGATAACATGCTAGGATAGTTATCAAATGATTCATAATACCCTCAGTTTGAATTTTTGACCGGTACGGATAATGTACCACTCCGATGGTCTCTATCGCAATTTTCAGAAGTTTGGCTACCGACAACTCGTTTTAGAGGATGGATTATTTTAAAGATTATTGTTATGTCCGACAACATGCTAGGATAGTTACCAAAAGAATCGTAATACTCCCGGTTTGTATTTTTGACTGGTACATATTTCGTACCTCAATGATGTTTTAGATCTCAATTCTGAGAAGCTTGGATACCGGCAACACGTTTGAGAGGTTGGATCGATTTAAAGAGTTTCGTATCGACTGACAAGATACTAGGATAGTTACCAAATAAATCGCAATACTCTCAGTATCTATTTATGACTATTTTTGATTTCAAACCTCTCCGATTCTTTAGATCGCAATTCGGAGAAGTTTGGATACCGGCTACTCGTTTGAGAAGTAGAATCGCTTTTAAGAGTTCGTATCGACCGAAGAAATGCATGATAGTTACCAAATGAATCGCAATACTCCCGGTTTAAATTTTTGACCGGTACGGATTATGTACCACTCTGATGGTTTCTATCGCAATTCTGAGAAATTTGCCTGCCGGCAACTCGTTTGAGAGGATGTACCATTTCTAAGAGTTTCGTTACGACCGACAACTTGCTAGGATAGTTACCAAATGAATCGTAATATTGCCGATTTTAATTTTCTCTAGTGCGGATTTCGTATCTCGCCGATGCTTTAAAACGCAATTATGAAAAGTTTGATACCAGCTTCTCGTTTGCGAGGTTAGATCGCTTCAAAGATTTTTCTCCGATCGACAACATGCTGGGATAGTTATCAAATGAATTGCAATACTCCCAGTTTGAATTTTTGACCGGTACGGATTTTGTACCTCTCCGATGTTTTAAATCTCAATTCAAAAAAGCATATCTACATGCAACTCGTTTAAGAGGTTGGATCGTTTTTAAGAGTTCTATTTCAACCGTCAGCATGCTAGGATAGTTACCAAATAAATCACAATACTTCCGGTTTGAATTTTTGACTGGTACATATTTCATACCTCTATAATGCTTTAGATCGCAATTCGGAGAAGCTTTGATACAGGGCACTCGTTTGAGAGATTTGATCGATTTTAAGAGTTCCATTTCGACCAACAACATACTAGGATAGTTACCAAATAAATCGCAATACTCCCGGCTTTTATTTTTGACTGGTTTGGATTTTGAACCTCTTTGATTCTTCAGATCGCAATTGTGAGAAATATGGATACCGGCTACTCATTTGAGAAGTTGGATTGTTTTTAAGAATTTATTTCGACCGACAACATGCTTGGATAGTTACCAAATGAATTGTAATACTCCCGGCTTGAATTTTTGACCGGTACGGATTATGTACCACTCCGATGGTTTCTTTCGCAATTCTAAGATATTTGGCTACCGACAACTCGTTTTGGAGGATGTATCATTTCTAAGAGTTTCGTTAGGACCGACAACATACTAAGATAGTTACCAAATGAATTGCAATACTACCGGTTTTAATTTTTCACTGGTACGGATTTCGCTCCTCTCCAATGCCTTGGAGCGCAATTATCAAAGGTTGGATACCGGCAACTCGTTTGTGAGGTTGGATCACTTCTATGAGTTTTGCTTCGGTCGATAACATGCTGGGATAGTTATCAAATGAATCGTAATGCCCACAGCTTGAATTTTTGACCGGTACTGCTTATGTATCCCTCCGATGGTTTAGATCGCAATTCAAAAAAGCATTTCTACATGCAACTCATTTGGAGGTTGGACCTTTTTTAAGAGTTTTGTTTCAACCGACAACATGCTAGGATACCGACAACACGTTTGAGAGGTTGGATCAATTTAAAGAGTTTCATTTCGACCGACAAAATGCTAGGATAGTTACCAAATAAATCGGAATACTCCCAGTTTCTATTTATGACTAGTTCGGATTTCAAACCTCTCCGATGCTTTAGATCGCGATTCTGAGAGGTATGGATACCGGCTACTTGTTTAAGAAGTTGGATTGTTTTTAAGAGTTCGTTTCGACCGACAACATGCTTGGATTGTTACCAAATGAATCGCAATGCTCCCGGTTTGTATTTTTGAACGGTACGAATTATGTACTACTCCGATGGTTTTTATAGAAATTCTAAGAAGTTTTGCTACCGGCAACTCGTTTGAGAAAATGTATCATTTCTTAGAGTTTCGTTATGATGTATCATTTCTTAGAGTTTCGTTATGACCGACAACATGCGAGGATAGTTACCAAATGAATCGCAATACTCCCGGCTTTAATTTTTGACTGGTACGGATTTCGTTCCTCTCCGATGCTTTAGAACGCAATTATGAAATGTTGGATACCGGCAACTCGTTTGTGAGTTTGGATCGCTTCTAAGAGTTTCGCTTCGATCGACAAAAATGTAGGATAGTTATCAAATGAATCGCAATACTCCCAGTTTAAAATTTTGACCGGTACGGATTATGTACCTCTCCGATGGTTTAGATCGCAATTCAAAAAAGCTTGCTACATGCAAACTGTTTGAGAGGTTAGACCATTTTGAGGAGTTCGTTTCAACCGACAATATGCCATGATAGTTACAAAATGAATCGCAATACTCCCGGTTTGTATTTTTGACTGGTACATATTTCGTACCTCTATGATGGTTTAGATCGCAATTCTGAGAAGCATGGATACCGAAAACTCGTTTGAGAGGTTGGATTGATTTTAAAAGTTTCGTTTCGGCCTACAACATTCTTGGATAGTTACCAAATAAATTGCAATACTCCCGGCTTCGATTTATGATCGTTTCGGATTTCGAACCTCTCCGATGCTTTAGATCGCGATTCTGAGAAGTATGGATACCGGCTACTTGTTTGAAAAGTTGGATTGCTTTTATGAGTTAATTTCGACCGACAACATGCTTGGATTGTTACCAAATGAATTGCAATTCTCTCGATTTGAATTTTTGACCAGTACGGCTTATGTACCACTCCAATGGTTTTTATAGAAATTCTGAGAAGTTTAGCTACCGACAACTCGTTTGCGAAAATTTATCAAATCTAAGAGTTTCGTTATGATCGGCAACATGCGAGGATAGTTACCAAATGAATCGCAATACTACCGGTTTAATTTATGACTGGTACGGATTTCGTACCTCTCCGATGCTTTAGAACGCAATTATGAAAGGTTGGATACCGGCAACTCGTTTGCGAGTATGGATCGCTTCTAAGAGTTTCGCTTCGATCGACAACATGTTAGGATAGTTATCAAATGAATCGCAATACAGGTACGAAATATGTACTAGTCAAAAATTCAAATCGGGAGTATTGCGATTCATTTGGTAACTATCTTGGCATGTTGTCGATTGAAACAAAACTCTTAAAAATGATCCAACCTCTCAAACAAGTTTCATGTAGCCAAGCTTTGTGAATTGCGATCTAAACCATCAGAGAGATACGTAATCCGTACCGGTCAAATATTTAAACTGGGAGTATTGCAATTCATTTCATAACTATCCAAGCATGTTGTCGATCGAATAGAAACTCTTTGAAGCGATGCAAACTCACAAACGAGTAGCTGAAATCCAATTTTTCATAATTATGTTATAAAGCATCGGAGAGGTACAAAA
Organism: Kingdonia uniflora; assembly: GCA_014058105.1. Taxonomy (NCBI): domain Eukaryota; kingdom Viridiplantae; phylum Streptophyta; class Magnoliopsida; order Ranunculales; family Circaeasteraceae; genus Kingdonia; species Kingdonia uniflora. The sequence continues at coordinate 173,298 of JACGCM010001873.1, read as the reverse complement.
TCCGTACCAGTGAAAAATAGAAACCGGCGGTATTGCGATTCATTTGGTAACTATCCAAGCATGTTGTCGGTTGAAACGAACTCATAAAAACAATCCAAATTCTGAAACAAGTAGCCGGTATCCATATTTCTTAGAATCGCTATCTAAAGCATCGGAGAGGTTCGAAATCCGAACCAATCATAAATAGAAGCCGAGAGTATTGCGATTTATTTGGTAACTGCCCTAGCATGTTGTCGGTCGAAATGAAACTTTTAAAATCAATCCAACCTCTAAAAAGAATTACCGGTACCCAAGCTTCTCATAATTGCGATCTAAAGCATCATAGAGGTACGAAATATGTACTAGTTAAAAATTCAATCTGGGATTATTGTGATTCATTTGGTAACTATCCCAACAGGTTGCCGGTTGAAAATGAACTCTTAAGAAAGATCCAACCTCTCAAACTAAGTTGTATGTAGGCATACTTTCTGGAATTGAGATCTAAACCATCGGAGAGGTATATAATCCGTACCGGTCAAAAATTCAAACTGTGATTAATGCGATTCATTTGATAACTATCCTAGCATGTTGTCAATCGAAAAAACTCTTAGAAACGATCCAACCTCACAAAGGAGTTGCAGTTATCCAACTTTTCATAATTGCATTCTAAAGCATTGGAGAGGTACGAAATTCGTACTAGTAAAAAATTAAAACTGGCATTATTGCGATTCATTTGGTAACTATCCTAGCTAGTTGTCGGTCATATCGAAACTCTTAGAAATGATACATTCTCTTAAACGAGTTGCTGGTTGCCAAATTTCTCAGAATTGCGATAGAAACTATCGGAGTGGTACATAATCCGTACCGGTCAAAAATTCAAATCGGGAGTATTGCGATTCATTTGGTAACTATCCAAGCAAGTTGTCAGTCGAAACGAACTCTTAAAATCGATCTAACATCTCAAACGAGTAGCCGGTATCCAAACATCTCAGAATTGCGATCTAAAGCATCGGAGAGGTTTTAAATCCGAATCTGTCATAAATAGAAACCGGGAGTATTGCGATTTATTTGGTAACTAACCTAGCATATTGTCGGTCAAATCAAAACTCTTTAAATTGATCCGGCCTCTCAAACGTGTTGCCAGTATCCAAGCTTCTCAAAATTGCAATCTAAAGCATCATTGAGGTACGAAATATGTACCAGTCAAAAATACAAACCGGGAATATTGCGATTCATTTGGTAACTATCTTGGCATGTTGTCGGTTGAAAAAAAAACTCTTAAAAACGATCCAACCTCTCGAACAAGTTGTATGTAACCAAGTTTTTCTGAATTGTGATATAAACCATCGGAGAGGTACATAATTCGTACCGGTCTAAAATTCAAACTGAGGGTATTACGAATCATTTGATAACTATCCTAGCATGTCATCGATTAATGCAAAACTCTTAGAAGCGATCCAACCTCACAAACGAGTTGCCGGTATCCAACCTTTCATAATTGTATTCTAAAGCATCGGAGAGGTACGAAATTCGTACCAGTGAAAAATTAAAACCGGCAGTATTGAGATTCATTTGGTAACTATCGTAGCATGTTGTCAGTCGTAACGAAACTCTTTGAAATGATGCATCGTCTCAAACGATTTGCCGGTAGCCAAATTTCTCAAAATTGCGATAGAAACCCTCCGATTGGTACATAATCTGTAACGGTCAAAAATTAAAAATGGGAGTATTGCGATTCATTTGGTAACTATCGTAGCATGTTGTCGGTCGAAACGAAACTCTTTCAAATGATTCATCCTCTCAAACGAGTTGCCGGTAGCAAAACTTTTGAAAATTGTGATAGAAACCATTGGAGTGGTACATAATCCGTACCAGTCAGAAATTCAAACCCGAAGAATTGCGATTCATTTGGTAACTATCCATGCATGTTGTCGGTCGAAACGAAATCATAAACATAATCCAACTTCTTTAACGAGTAGCCGGTCTCCATAATTCTCAAAATCGCGATCTTAAGCATCGGAGAGGTTTGAATTCCGAACCAGTCATAAATAGAACACGGGTGTAGTGCAATTTATTTGGTAACTCTCCTACCATGTTGTCAGTCGAAATGAAACTCTTTAAATCGATCCAACCTCTCAAACGTGTGTTGCCGGTATCGAAGCTTCTCTGAATTGTGATTTATTTGGTAACTATCATAGCTTGTTGTCGGTTGAAACAGAACTCTTAAAAGCGATCCAACCTCTGAAACGAGTTGCATGCAGACATGCCTTTTTGATTTGAGTTCTAAACCGTCGGAGAGGTATTTAATCCGTTCCGGCCAAAAATTAAAACAGGGAGTATTGCGATTCATTTAATAACTATCCTAACATGTTGTCGATCGAAGCGAAACTCTTAGAAGCGATCCAAACTCACAAACGAGTTGCCGGTATCCAACCTTTCATAATTGCGCTCTAAAGCTTCAGAGAGGTACGAAATCCGTACCAGTCAAAAATTAAAACCGGCAGTATTGCGATTCATTTGGTAACTATCCTCACATGTTGACGGTCGTAACGAAACTCTAAGAAATAATAAATCCTCTCAAACGAATTGTCGGTAGCCAAATTTCTCAGAATTTTGATAGAAACCATCAGAGTGGTATATATTACGTACCGGTCAAAAATTCAAACCGGGAGCATTGCGATTCATTTGGTAACTTGCCAAGAATGTTGCCGGTCGAAACGAACTCATAAAAACAATCAAACATCTCAAACGAGTAGCCGGTATCCATACTTCTCAGAATCGCGTTCTAAAGCATCGGAGAGGTTCAAAATTCGGGCCAGTCATAAATAGAGGCCGGGAGTATTGCAATTTATTTGGTAACTATCTAAGCATGTTGTCTGACGAAACGAATCTTTTAAAATCGATCCAACATCTCAAACGAGTTACCGGTATCCATGCTTCTAAGAATTTCGATTGGCAACCGGCTACTCGTTTGAGCGGATGTATCATTCCTAAAAGTTTCGCTATGACCAGCTGCATGCGAGGATAATTACCAAATGAATCGCAATACTGTCGGTTTTAATTTTTCACTTGTACGGATTTCGTACCTCTCCGATGCTTTATAACGCAATTATGAAAGGTTGGATACCGGCAACTCGTTTGTGAGGTTGGATCGCTTCTAAGAGTTTCGCTTCGATCGATATCATGATAGGATAGTTATCAGATGAAGTTTAATACCCTCGGTTCAAATTTTTGCCTTGTATGGATTATGTTCCCCTCCGATGGTTTAGATCGCAATTCAGATAAAGCTTGGCTACATGCAACTTGTTCGAGAGGTTGGATCGATTTTTAGAATGTTGTTTCAGCCGACAACATGCCAAGATAGTTACCAAATGAATCGCAATACTCCTGGTTTGTATTTTTGACTGTTACAAATTTCGTACCTCAATGATGCTTTAGATCGCAATTCCAAGAAGCTATGATACCGGCAACACGTTTGTGAGGTTGGATCGATTTAAAGAGGTTCGTTTCTACCGACAATATGCAAGGATAGTTACCAAATAAATCGCAATACTCCCGGTTTCTATTTATGACTGGTTCGGATTTAATACCTCGCCGATGCTTTAGATCGCAAGTCAGCGAAGTTTGGATACCGGCAACTCGTTTGGGAAGTTGGATCATTTTTAAGAGTTAGTTTCGACCAAAAACATTTTTGGATAATTACCAAATGAATCGCAATGCTCCCGGTTTAAATTTTTGACCGGTACGGATTATGTACCACTCCGATGGTTTCTATCGAAATTCTGAGAAGTTTTGCTACCGGCTACTCGTTAGAGAGGATGTATCAATTCTAAAAGATTCGTTGCGACCTGTAACATGCGAGGATAGTTACAAAATGAATCGCAATACCGCAGGTTTTAAGTTTTGAATGGTACGGATTTCGTACCTCTCTGATGCTTTAGAACGTAATTATGAAAGGTTAGATACCGGCAACTCGTTTGTGAGTTTGGATCGCTTCAAAGAGTTTCGCTTCGATCAACAACATGCTAGGATAGTAATAAAATGAATCTCAATTCTCCCGCTTTTGAATTTTTGACCGCTACATATTTCGTACCTCAATGATGCTTTAGTTCGCAATTCCGAGAAGCTATGATAACAGCAACACGTTTGTGAGGTTGGATCGATTTAAAGAGTTTCATTTCGGCCAACAATATGCTAGGATAGTTACCAAATAAATCACAATACTCCCGGCTTCAATTTATGACTGGTTCAGATTTAAAACCTCTCCGATGCTTTAGATCGCAATTCTGAGAAGTTTGAATACCGGCTACTCGTTTGAGAAGTTGGATCATTTTTAAGAGTTCATTTCGACCGACAACATGCTTCGATAGTTACCAAATGAATCGCAATGCTCCCGGTTTGAATTTTTGACAGGTACGGATTATGTACCACTCCGATGGCTTTTATGGAAATTTTGAGAAGTTTTGTTATCGGCAACTCGTTTGAGAGGATGAATCATTTCAAAAAGTTTCATTGCGACCGTCAACATGCGAGGATAGTTACCAAATGAATCGCAATATTGCCGGTTTTAATTTTGGACTGGCACGGATTTCGTACCTCTCTGATGCTTTGGAACGCATTTATAAAAGGTTAGATACCGGCAACTCGTTTTTGAGTTTGGATCGCTTCTAAGAGTTTCGCTTCGATCGACAACATGCTAGGATAGTAATAAAATGAATCGCAATACTCCCAGTTTGAATTTTTAACCTGTACGGATTATGTTCCTCTCCGATGGTTTAGATCGCAATTCAGTAAAGCTTGGCTACATGCAACTTGTCCGAGAGGTTGGATCGATTTTTAGAGTTTTGTTTCACCCGACAACATGCCAAGATAGTTACCAAATGAATCGCAATTCTCTCGGTTTGTATTTTTCACTGGTACATATTTCATACCCCAATGATGCTTGATATCGTAATTCTGAGAAGCAATGATACCGGCAACACGTTTGAGAGGTTGGATCGATTTAATGAGTTTCGTTTTCACCGACATTATGCTAGTATAATTTCCAAATAAATCGCAATACTCCCGGTTTCAATTTATGACTGGTTCGGATTTAAAACCTCTCCGATGCGTTAGATCGTAATTCTGAGAAGTTTGGATACCGACTACTCGTTTGAGAAGTTGGATCGTTTTTAAGAGTTCGTTTCGACCGGCAACAAGCTTGGATAGCTACCAAATAAATCGCAATGCTCCCAGTTTGAATTTTTGACCGGTACGGATTATGTACCACTCCGATGGTTCCTATCAAAATTCTGAGAAGTTTTGCTACCGGCTACTCGTTTGTGAGGATGTATCTTTTCGAAAAGTTCCGTGCGACCGACAGCATGCGAGGATAGTTACCAAATGAATCGCAATATTACCAGTTTTAATTTTTGACTGGTACGAATTTCGTACCTCTCTGATGCTTTAGAACTCAATTATGAAAGGTTGGATACCGGCAACTCGTTAGTGAGTTTGGATCGCTTCTAAGAGTTTCGCTTCAATCAACAACATGCTAGGATAGTAATAAAATGAATCGCACAACTCCCAGTTTGAATTTTAGGCCTGTACGGATTATTTTCCTCTCCGATGGTCTTGATCACAATTCAGAAAAGCTTGGCTACATGCAACTTGTTCGCGAGATTGGATCGCTTTTAAGTGTTTTGTATCAGCCGACAACATGCCATGATGGTTACCAAATGAATCGTATTTTCGATTGGTACATATTTCGTACCTCAATGATGCTTTAGATCGCAATTCAGAGAAGCTTGGATACCGGCAACACGTTTGTGAGGTTGGATCAATTTAAAGAGTTTTGCTTCGACCGACAATATGCTAGGATAGTTTCCAAATAAATCACAATACTCCCAGTTTTTATTTATGACTGGTTTGGATTTAAACCTCTCCGATGCTTTAGATCTCAAGTCTGAGAAGTTTGGATACCGGCTACTCGCTTGAGAAGTTTGATCATTTTTAAGAGTTCGTTTCGACCGACAACATGCTTGGACAGTTACCAAATGAATCGCAATGCTCCCGGTTTGAATTTTTGACCGGTACGGATTATGTACCACTTCGATGGTTTCTATCGAAATTCTGAGAAGTTTTGCTACCAGCTACTCGTTTGAGAGGATGTATCATTTCTAAAAGTTTTGTTACGACCGGCAGCATGCGAGGATGGTTACCAAATGAATCGCAATACTGCTGGTTTTAATTTTTGACTGGTACGGATTTCGCACCTCACTGATGCATTAGAACATAATTTTCAAAGTTTGGATGCCGGCAACTTGTTTGTGAGTTTGGATCGCTTCTAAGAGTTTCGCTTCGATTGACAACATGTTGGATAGTAATAAAATGAATCGCAATACTCCCAGTTTGAATTTTTGGCTTGTACGGATTATGTTCCTCTCCGATGGTTTAGATCGCAATTCAGAAAAGCTTGGCTACGTGCAACTTGTTCGAGAGGTTGGATCGCATTTAAGTGTTTTGTTTTAACCGACAACATGCCAAGATAGTTACCAAATGAATCGCAATACTCCCGGTTTGTATTTTTGATTGGTACATATTTCGTACCTCAATGATGCTTTAGATCGCAATTCAAAGAAGCTATTATACCGGCAAAACGTTTGTGAGGTTGGATCGATTTAAAGAGTTTCGTTTCGACCGACAGCATGCTAGGATAGTTACCAAATAAATCGCAATAATCCCAATTTCTATTTATGACTTGTTCGGATTTCAAACCTCTCCGATGCTTTAAATCGCAATTCTGAGAAGTTTGGATGCCGGCTACTCGTTTAAGAAGTTGGATCGCTTCTAATAGTTTGGCTACCGGCAACTCGTTTGTGGGGATGAATCATTTCTAAGAGTTTCGTTGCGACCGGCAACATGTGAGGATAGTTACTAAATGAATCGCAATACTGTCGATTTTAATTTTTGACTGGTACGGATTTCGTACCTCTACGATGCTTTAGAACGCAATTATGAAAGGATGGTTAATGGCAACTCGTTTGTGAGTTTGGATCACTTCTAAGAGTTTCGCATTGATCGACAACATGCTAGGATAGTTATCAAATGAATCGCAGTGCTCCAAATTTTAATTTTAGACCGGTACGGATTATATACCTTGAGATGGTTTAGATCGCAATTCAGAAAAGCTTGGCTACGTTCAACTTGTTCGAGAGGTTGGATCATTTTTATGAGTTTTGTTTCAACAGACAACATGCCAAGATAGTTACCAAATAAATCGTAATACTCTCGGTTTGTATTTTTGACTGGTACATATTTCGTACCTCAATGATGGTTTAGATCGCAATTCTGGGAAGCTTGGATACCGGCAACAAGTTAGAGAGGTTGGATCGATTTAAAGAGTTTCGTTTCGACCGACAACATGCTCGGATAGCTACCAAGTAAATCGCAATACTCTCGGTTTCTTTTTATGACTGACTCGGATTTCAAACCTCTCTGATGCTTTAAATCTCAATTATGATAAGTATGGATTCCGGCTACTCGTTTGAGAAGTTGGATCGTTTCGACCAACAACATGCTTGGATAGTTACCAAATGAATCGCAATACTCCCGGATTGAATTTTTGACCGGTATGCATTATGTACCATTCTGATGGTTTCTATTGTAATTATGAGAAATTTGGCTACCGGCAACTCGTTTGAGAGGATGTATCATTTCTAAGTGTTTCGTTACGACCGACAACTTGCTATAATAGTTATCAAATGTATTGCAATACTGCCGGTTTTAATTTTTCACTGGTACGGATTTCGTACCTCTCCGATGCTTTAGAACACAATTATTAAAATTTGGACACCAGCTACCCGTTTGTGAGGTTGGATCGCTTCTAAGAGTTTTCTTCGGTCGACAACATGCTGGAATTGCTATCAAATGAATCTCAATACTCCCATTTTTAATTTTAGACCGGTAGGGATTATGTACCTCTCCGCTCAATTCAAAAATGCATGTTTAGATGTAACTCGTTTGAGAGGATGGAACGTTTTTAAGAGTTTTGTTTTAACCAAAAATATGCAAGGATAGTTACCAAATGAATTGCAATACTTCCTGTTTAAATTTTTGACCGGAACATATTTCGTACCTTTATGATGTTTTAGATCGCAATTCGGTGAAGCTTGGATGCCGGCAACTCGTTTGAGAGCTGGGATCGATTTTAAGAGTTTCATTTCGACCGACAACATGCTTGGATAGTTACCAAATATATCGCAATACTCCCGGCTTCTATTTATGACTGGCTCAAAATAGGAACCTCTCCGATTCTTTAAATCGTAATTCTGTGAAATATGGATACCGGCTACTCGTTAGAGAAGTTGGATTGCTATTATGTGTTCGTTTCGACCGACAACATGCCTGGATAGTTACCAAATGAATCGCAATGCTCCCGGTTTAAATTTTTGACCGGTACAGATTATGAAGCACTCTGATGGTTTCAATCGCAATTTTGAGAAGTTTGGCAACCGGCAACTCGTTTGAGAGAATGGAAGATTTCAAAGTGTTTCGTTAGGACCGGCAACATGCGAGGATAGTTACTAAATGAATCTGCCAGTTTTATTTTTTGACTGGTTCGGATTTTGTACCTCTCGATGCTTTAGAACGCAATTATGAAACGTTGGATACCGGCAACTCGTTTGTGAGTTTGGATCACTTCTAAGAGTTCCGCTTCGATTGGCAACATCCTAGGATAGTTATCAAATGAATCGCAATACTCCCAGTTTGAATTTTTGACCGGTATGGATTATGTACCTCTCCGATGGTTTAGATCGCAATTCAGAAAAGCTTGGCTGCATGCAACTTGTTCGAGAGGTTGGATCATTTTTAAGAGTTTTGTTTCAACCGACAACATGACATGATAGTTACCAAATGAATTTTAATACTCCCGGTTTGTATTTTTGACTGGTACATATTTCGCACCTCAATGATGCTTTAGTTCGCAATTCTGAGAAGCTTTGATACCGGCAACACGTTAGAGAGGTTGGATCGATTTAAAGAGTTTCATTTTGACCGACATCATTCTAGGATAGTCACCAAATAAATCGCAATACTCTCGGTTTATATTTATGACTTGTTCGGATTTCAATCCTCTCCGATGCTCTAGATCTCAATTCTGAGATGTTTGGATTTCGGTTACTCATTTAAGAAGTTGTATCATTTTGACCGACAGCATGCATAGACTGTTACCAAATGAATCGCAATTCTCCCGGTTTGACTTTTTGACCGGTACGGATTTTGTACCATTCCGATGGTTTCTATCACAATTATGAGAAATTTGGCTACCGGCAACTCATTTGAGAGGATGCATCATTTCTTGGAGTTTCGTTACGACCGACATCTTGCTAGGATAGTTACCAAATGAATCGCAATACTCCCGGTTTTAATTTTTCACTGGTAGCGGATTTCGTACCTCTCCGATTCTTTTGAAAGCAATTATGAAAAGTTGGATACCGGCAACTCGTTTGTGAGGTTTGATCGAAACATGCCGGAATAGTTATCAAATGAATCGCAATACTCCCGGTTTGAATTTTTTGCTGGTACATATTTCGTACCTCTATGATGCTTTAGATCGCAATTTTGAGAAGCTTGGATGCCGACAACACGTTTGAGAGGTTGGACCAATTATGAATAGTTGGATACCAGCTACTCGTTTGTGTGGTTGGATCGCTTCTAAGTTTTCTACGATCGACAACATGCAGGGATAGTTATCAAATGAAATGCAATACTGCCAGTTTGAATTTTTGATCGGTACAGATTTTGTACCTCTCCGATGGTTTAAATCTCAATTCTAAAAAACATGTCTACATGCAACTCGTTTGAGAGGCTGGATCATTTTCAAGAGTTTTGTTTCAACCGGTAATATGCTAGGATAGTTACCATAGGAATCGCAATACTCCCGGTTTGAATTTTTGATTGGTACATATTTCGTACTTCTATGATGCTTTAGATCGCAATTCGAAGAAGCTTTGATACCTGCAACTCGTTTGAGAGGTTGGATTGATTTTAAAAGTTTTGTTTCGACCGACAACATGCTGAAATAGTTACCAAATAAATCGCAATACTCCCGGCTTCAATTTATGACTAGCTCGGATTTGGAACCTCTCCGATGCTTTAGATCGCGATTCTGAGAAGTATGGATACCGGCTACAAGTTTGAGAAGTTGTATAGTTTTTATGAGTTCGTGTCGACCGACAACATGCTTGGATTGTTACCAAATAAATCGCAATGCTCCCGGCTTAAATTTTTGACCGGTAAGGATTATGTACCACTCCGATGGTTTCCATCGAAATTCGAAAAAGTTTTGCTACCGGCAACTTGTTTGAGAGGATAGATCATTTCAAAGTGTTTCGTTATGACCGGCAACATGCTAGAATAGTTACCAAATGAGTCGCAATACTGCCGGTTTTAATTTTTGACTTGTACTGATTTCGAACCTCCCGATGCCTTAGAACGCAATTATGTAAGGTTGGATACCGGCAACTCGTTTGTGAGATTGGATCGCTTCAATGAGTTTCGCTTCGACCGACAACATGCTTGGATAGTTAGCAAATGAATCGCAATGGTCCTGGTTTACATTTTTGACCGGTACGGATTATGTAGCACTCCGATGGTTTTAATCGCAATTTTGTGAAGTTTGGCAACCGGCAACTCGTTTGAGAGGATGGATCATTTCAAAGTATTTCGTTACGACCGACAACATGCTAGGATAGTTACAAAATGAATCGCAATACTTCCTGATTTTATTTTTTATTTGTGCAGATTTCGTAACTCTCCGATGCTTTAAAACACAATTATGAATGGTTGGATACCGGCAACTCGTTTGTGAGTTTGGATCACTTCTAAGAGTTTTGTTTCGATCGACAGCATGCTAGGATAGTTATAAAATGATTCGCAATACTCCCAGTTTGAATTTTTTTCCGGTACGGATTATGTTCCTCTCCGATAGTTTAGATCGCAATTCAGAAAAGCTTGGCTACATGCAACTTGTTCGAGAGGTTGGATCGATTTTAAGAGTTTTGTTTCTGCCGAAAACATGCCAAGATAGTTTCCAAATGAATCGAAATACTCCCAGTTTGTATTTTTGACTGGTGCATATTTCGTACCTCAATGATGCTTTAGATCTCTATTCCGAGAAGCTATGATACCGGCAACACGTTTGTGAGGTTGGATCGATTTAAAGAGTTTCGTTTCGAATGACAACATGCACGGATAGTTACCAAATAAATCGCAATACTCCCAGTTTTTATTTATGACTGGTTCAGATTTCAAATCTCTCCGATGCTTTAGATCGCAATTATGAGAAGTTTGGATACCAGCTACTCGTTTGAGAAGTTGGATCGTTTTTCAGAGTTCGTTTCGACCGACAACATGCTTTGATAATTACCAAATGAATTGCAATGCTCCCGGTTTAAATTTTTGACCGGTACGGATTATGAACACTCCAATGGTTTCTATAGAAATTCTGAGAAGTTTGGCTACTGGCTACTCGTTTGTGAGGATGTATCATTTCTAAGTGTTTCGTTACGACTGGCTCTATGCGTGGATTGTTACCAAATGAATCGCAATACTGCCGGTTTTAATTTTTGACTGGTACGGATTTCGAACCTTTCCGATGCTTTAGAACACAATTATTAAAGGCTAGATACCGGCAACTCGTTTGTGAGTTTGGATCGCTTCTATGAGTTTTGTTTTGACCGATAACATTTTTGGATAGTTACTAAATGAATTCCACTGCTCCCGGTTTAAATTTTTGATCGGTACGGATTTTGTAACACTCTGATGGTTTCAATCATAATTTTGAGAAGTTTGGCTACAGGCAACTCGTTTGAGAGGATGAATCATTTCAAAGTGTTTCGTTACGACCAACAACATGCTGGGATAGTTAACAAATGAATCGCAATACTGCCGGTTTTAATTTTTTTCTGGTACGGGTTTCGTACCTTTCCGATGCTTTAGAACGCAATTATTAAAGGTTGGATGCCGGCAACTTTATTGTGTGGTTGGAACGCTTCTAAGAGTTTCGCTTCGATCGATAACATGCTAGGATAGTTATCAAATGAATCGTAATACCCTCAGTTTGAATTTTTGACCGGTACGGATTATGTACCTCTCCGAAGGTCTAGATCGCAATAGAAAAAAGCTTGCTACATGCAAATTGTTTGAGAAGTTGGATCATTTTTAAGAGTTTGTTTCAGCCGACAACATGCTAGGATAGTTACCAAATGAATCGCAATACTCCCGGTTTGTATTTTTTACTGAAACATATTTCGTACCTCTATGATGCTTTAGATCGCAATTCTTAGAAACATGGATACCGTCAACTCGTTTGAGAGGTTGGATTGATTTTTATTGTTTCGTTTCGACCGAAACATGCTTGGATAGTTACCAAATAAATTGCAATACTCCCGGTTTTAATTTTTTGACCGGTATGGATTATGTACCAATCCGATGGTTTCTATCGCAATTTCGAGAAGTTTGGCCACCGGCAACTCGTTTGAGAGGATAGATCATTTCAAAGAGTTTCGTTACTACCAACAGCATGCAGGAATAGTTAGCAAAGGAATCGCAATACTGCAGATTTTAATTTTTCACTGGTACGGATTTTGTACCTCTTCGATGCTTTAGAACGCAATTATGAAAGGTTGGATACCGGTAACACCTTAGTGTGATTGGATCGCTTCAAATAGTTTTTCTTCGATCGATAACATGCAAGGATAGTTATCAATTGAATCGCAATACTCCCGGTTTGAATTTTTGACCGATACGAATTATGTACCACTTCGATGGTTTCAATCAATATTTTGAGAAGTTTGGCTACCGGCAACTCGTTTGAGAGGATGTATCATTTCTAAGAGTTTTGTTACGACCGGCAACATGCGAGGATAGTTACTAAATGAATCGCAATACTGCCGGTTTTAATTTTTGACTGGCACGGATTTCGGACCTCTCCGATGCTTTAGAACGCAATTATAAAAGGTTGGATACCGGCAACTCGTTTGTGAGTTTGGATCGCTTCTAAGAGTATCGCATCGATCGACAACATGCTAGGATAGTTATCAAATGAATCGCAATACTCTCAGTTTGAATTTTTGACCGGTTCGGATTATGTACCTCTCAGATGGTTTGGATCACAATTCAGAAGAACTTGGGTACATACAACTTCTTCGAGAGGTTGGATCATTTTTAAGAGTTTGTTTTCAACTGACAACATGCCAGGATCGTTACCAAATGAATCGGAATACTCCCAGTTTGTATTTTTGACTGGTACATATTTCGTACCTCAATTATGTTTTAGATCGCAATTCTGAGAAGCTTGGATACCGGCAACACGTTAGAGAGGTTGGATCGATTTAAAGAATTTCGTTTCGACCGGCAACATGCTAAGATAGTTACTAAATAAATATCAATACTCTCGGTTTTTATTTATAACTGGTTCGGATTTAAAACCTCTCCGATGCTTTAGATATCAATTCTGAGATGTTTGGATTCCAGCTACTCGTTTGATAAGTTGGATCTTTTCGACCGACTACATGCATGGATAGTTACCAAATGAATCGCAATTCTCCCGGTTTGAATTTTTGCCGGTACAGATTATGTACCACTCCGATGGCTTCTATCACAATTATAAGAAATTTAGCTACCGGCATCTCGTTTGAGATGATGTATCATTTCTAGGAGTATCGTTATGGTCGACAACTTGCTAGGATAGTTACCAAATGAATCACAATACTACCGGTTTTAATTTTTCACGGGTACGGATTTCGTACCTCTCCGATGCTTTAGAACCCAATTATGAAAACTTGGACACCCGCTACTCGTTTGTGAGGTTGGATCGCTTCAAAGAGTTTTCTTCGATCCACAACATGCTGGAATAGTTATCAAATGAATCGCAATAGTCCCAGTTTGAATTTTAGACCGGTACGGATTATATTCCTGGAGATGGTTTTGATCGCAATTCAGGAAAGGTTGGTTACATGCAACTTGTTCGAGAGGTTGGATCGTTTTTAAGAGTTTTGTTTCAACTGACAACATGCCAAGATGGTCACCAAAAGAATCGTAATACTCCCGGTTTGTATTTTTGATTAGTACATATTTCGTACCTCAATGATGGTTTATATCGTAATTTTGAGAAGCTTGGATACCGGCAACAAGTTAGAGAGGTTGGATCGATTTAAAGAGTTTTGTTTCGGCCGACAACATTCTCGGATAGTTACCAAATAAATCGCAATGCTCTCGGTTTGTATTTATGACTGGCTCGGATTTCAAACCTCTCCGATGCTTTAAATCTCAATTATGACAAGTATGGATTCCGGCTACTCGTTTGAGAAGTTAGATCGTTTCGACCAAAAACATGCTTGGATAGTTACCAAATGAATCGCAATACTCCCGGTTTGAATTTTTGACCGGTTCAGATTATGTACCACTCTGATGGTTTCAATTGCAATTATGAGAAATTTTGTTACCGGCAACTCGTTTGAGATGATGTAAAATTTCTAAGTGTTTTGTTATGACCGACAACTTGCTAGAATAGTTATCAAATGAATCGCAGTACTGCCAGTTTTAATTTTTTAATGGTACAGATTTCGTACCTTTCCGATGCTTTATAACGCAATTATGAAAAGTTGGACACCAGCTACTCGTTTATGAGGTTGGATCGCTTCTAAGAGTTTTCTTGGATCGACAACATGCTGGAATAGTTATCAAATGAATCGCAATACTCTCAGTTTAAATTTTTGACTGGTAGAGATTATGTACATCTCCGATGGTTTAGATCTCAATTCAAAAACGCATATTTACATAGAACTCGTCAGAGAGGTTGGATCGTTTTTAAGAGTTTTGTTTTAACCGACAACATGCTAGGATAGTTACCAAATGAATCGCAATACTCCCGGTTTTAATTTTTTACTGGAACATTTTTCGTACCTCTATGATGCTTTAGATCGCAATTTTGTGAAGCTTGGATACCGACAACTCGTTTGAGAGCTTGGATCAATTTTATGAGTTTCGTTTCGGCCGGCAACATTCTAGGATAGTTGCCAAATAAATCGCAATACTCCCGGCTTCTATTTATGACTGGTTCGGATTAGGAACCTCTCCGATGCTTTAGATCGTGATTCTGAGAAGTATGGATACCGGCTACTTGTTAGAGAAGTTGGATTGTTTTTATGAGTTCGTTTCGGCCGGCAACATGCTTGGATAGTTACCAAATGAATCGCAACGCTCCCGGTTTAAATTTTTGACCGGTACGGATTATGTAACAATTCGATGGTTTTAATCGTAATTTTGAGAAGTTTGTCTACCGGCAACTCGTTTGAGAGGATGGATCATTACAAATTTTTTCGTTACGAACGGTAGCTTACGAGGATAGTTACCAAATGAATCGCAATACTGCCGGTTTTAATTTTTGACTGGTTCGGATTTTGTACCTCTCCGATGCTTTAGAGCGCAATTATGAAAGGTTAGATACCGGCAACTCGTTTGTGAGTTTGGATCGCATCTAAGAGTTTCGTTTCGACCGAAAATATTCTTGGATAGTTACCAAATGAATCGCAATGCTACCGCTTAAATTTTTGACCGGTACGGATTATGTTGCACACCGATGGTTTCAATCGCGATTTTGACAAGTTTGGCTACCGGCAACTCGTTTGAGAGGATGGATCATTTCAAAGTGTTTCGTTATGACCGACAACATGCTAGAATAGTTAGCAAATGAATCGCAATACTGCAGGTTTTAATTTTTCAAAAGTACGAATTTCGTACCTCTCCGATGCTTTAGAACGCAATTATGAAAGGTTGTATACCGGCAACTCCTTTGTGAGGTTGGATCTCTTCTAAGGGCTTCGCTTCGATCGATATCATGCTAGGATAGTTATCAAATTTATCGTAATACCCTCAGTTTGAATTTTGGACTGGTACGGATTATGTACCTCTACGATGGTTTAGATCGCAATCAAAAAAGCTTGCTACATGCAAATTGTTTGAGATGTTGGATCATTTTTAAGAGTTTGTTTCAACCGACAACATGCTAGGATAGTTACCAAATAAATTGCAATATTCCCGCTTGTATTTTTGACTGATACATATTTCGTACCTCATGATGCTTTAGACCGCAATTCTGTGAAGCATGTATACCGGCAACTCGTTTGAGAGGTTGGATCGATTTTAATAGTTTCGTTTCGACCGACAACATGCTTGACAGTTACCAAATAAATCGCAATACTCCCGGTTTTAATTTTTGACCGGTATGGATTATGTACCACTCCGATGGTTTCTATCGCAATTATGTGAAGTTTGGATACCGGCAACTCGTTTGAGAGGATTGATCATTTCAAAGAGTTTCGTTACGACCGACAACATGCTAGAATAGTTAGCAAATGAATCGCAATACTGCAAGTTCTAATTTTTCACAAGTATGGATTTCGTACCTCTTCGATGCTTTAGAACGCAATTATGAAAGGTTGGATACCGGCAACTCCTTTGTGTGGCTGGATCGCTTCTAAGAGTTTCACTTCGATCGATAACATGCTAGGATAGTTATCAAATGAATCGTAATACCATCGATTTGAATTTTTGACTGGTATGGATTATGTACCTCTCCGATTGTTTAGATCGTAATTCAAAAAAGCATGGCTACATGCAACCTATTTGAGAGGTTCGATCGAATTTTAGAGTTTTGTTTCAACCGACAACATGCCAAAATAATTACCAAATGAATCGCAATACTCCCGGTTTGTATTTTTGACTGGTACATATCTCGTACCAAAATGATGTTTTGGATTTCAATTTTGAGAAGCGATGATACCGGGAACACGTTTGTGAGGCTGGATCGATTTAAAGAGTTTCGTTTAGACCAGCAACCTGCTAGGATAGTTACCAAATAAATCGCAATACTCCCGGTTTCTTTTATGACTAGTTCGGATTTCAAATCTCTCCGATGCTTTAGATCGCAATTATGAGAAGTTTGGATACCGGCTACTCGTTTGAGAAGTAGGATCGTTTTTAAGAGTTCGTTTCGACTGACAACATGCTTGGATAATTACCAAATGTATTGCAATGCTCCCAGTTTGAATTTTTGACCGGTACGGATTATGTACCTCTCCGTTGATATCTATCAAAATTCTGAGAAGTTTGGCAACTGGATACTTGCATGAGAGGATGTATCATTTCTAAGAGTTTCGGTACGACCGACAACATGCGAGGATTATTACCATTTGAATCGTAATACTGCCGGTTTTAATTTTTGACTGGTACGGATTTCGTACCTCTCCGATGCTTTAGAACGCAATTATGAAAGGTTGGATACTGGCAACTCGTTTGTGAGTTTGGATCGCTTTTAAGAGTTTCGTTACGACTGACAATATTCTTGGATAGTTACCAAATGAATCGCAATGCTACCGGTTTAAATTTTTGACCGGTACGGATTATGTTGCACACCGATGGTTTCAATCGCAATTTTGAGAAGTTTGGCTACCGGCAACTTGTTTGAGAGGATGGATCATTTCAAAGTGTTTCGTTACGACCGACAACATGCTAGAATAGCTAGCAAATGAATCGCAATACTGCAGGTTTTTAATTTGTCAAAAGTACGAATTTCGTACCTCTCCGATGCTTTAGAACGCAATTATGAAAGGTTGGATACCGGCAACTCGTTTGCGAGTTTGGATGGCATCTAAGAGTTTTATTTCGACTGACATCATTCTTGGATAATTACCAAATGTATTGCAATGCTCCCAGTTTGAATTTTTGACCGGTACGGATTATGTACCTCGCCGATGATATCTATCGAAATTCTGAGAAGTTTGGCAACTGGATACTTGTATTAGAGGATGTATCATTTCTAAGAGTTTCGTTACGACCGGCAACATGCGATGATTGTTACCATTTGAATCGCAATACTGCCGGCTTTAATTTTTGACTGGTACGGATTTCAAACCACTCCGATGCTTTAGAACGAAATTATGAAAGATTGGATACCGGCAACTCGTTTGAGAGTTTGGATCGCTTCTAAGAGTTTCACTTCGATTCACAACATGTTAGGATAGTTATAAAATGATTCGCAATACTCCCAGTTTGAATTTTTAACCGGTACGGATTATGCTCCTCTCCGATGGTTTAGATCGCAATTCAGAAAAGCTTTACATGCAACTTGCTCGAGAGGTTGGATCATTTTTAAGAGTTTTGTTTCAACCGGCAACATGCCAATATAGTTACCAAATGAATCGCAATACTCCCGGTTTAAATTTTTGATCAATACGGATTATGTACCATTCCGATGGTTTCTACCAAAATTCTAAGAAGTTTGGCTACCGGCAACTCGTTTGAGAGGATGTATCATTTCTATGAGTTTTTGTACGACCGACAGCATGCGAGGAAAGTTGCTAAATGAATCGCAATACTGCCGGTTTTAATTTTCGACTGGTACGGATTTGGTACCTCTCCGACGCTTTAGAACGCAATTATAAAAGGTTGGAAACCGGCAACTCCTTTGCGAGTTTGGATCGCTTGTAAGAGTTTTGCATCGATTGAAAACATGCCAGGATAGTTATTAAATGAATCGCAATACTCCCAGTTTGAATTTTTGACTGGTACAGATTATATACCTGGAGATGGTTTAGATCGCAATTCAGGAAAGCTTGGCTACATGCAACTTGTTCGGGAAGTTGAATCGTTTTTAAGAGTTTTGTTTCAACTGACAACACGCCAAGATAGTTACCAAAAGAATCGCAATAATCCCGGTTTGTATTTATGACTGGAACATATTTCGTACCTCAATGATGGTTTAGATCGCAATTTTGAGAAGCTTGGATACCGGCAACAAGTTAGAGAGGTTGGATCGATTTAAAGAGTTTTGTTTCGGCCGACAACATTCTCGGCTAGTTACCAAATAAATCGCAATACTTTCGGTTTGTATTTATGACTGGTTCGGATTTCAAACCTCACCGATGCTTTAAATCTCAATTATGAGAAGTATGGATTCCGGCTACTCGTTTAAGAAGTTGGATCGTTTCGACCAACGACATGCCTGGATAGTTGCCAAATGAATCGCAATACTCCCGGTTTGAATTTTTAACCGGTAGAGATTAGGTACCACTCTGATGGTTTCTATTGCAATTATGAGAAATTTGGCTCCCGGCAACTCGTTTGAGAGGATGTATAATTTCTAAGTGTTTCGTTACGACCGACAACTTGCTAGAATACTTTTCAAATGAATCGCAATACTGCCGGTTTTAATTTTTCAATGGTACGGATTTCGTACCTCTCCGATGCTTTATAACGCAATTATGAAAGATTGTATACCGGCAACTCGTTTGTGAGTTTGGATCGCTTCTAAGAGTTTCGTTTTGATCGGCAACATGCTGGGATAGTTATAAAAGGAATCGCAATGCTGCCGGTTTAAATTTTTGACCGGTACGGATTACGTTGCACACCGATGGTTTCAATCGCAATTTTGAGAAGTTTGGCTACCAGTAACTCGTTTGAGATAATGAATCATTTCAAAGTGTTTCGTTACGACCGACAACATGCTAGAATAGTTAGCAAATGAATCGCAATACTGCAGGTTTTAATTTTTCAAAAGTACGGATTTCGTACCTCTCCGATGCTTTAGAACGCAATTATGAAAGGTTGGATACCGGTAACTCCTTTGTGAGGTTGGATCGCTTCTAAGAGAGCTTCACTTCGATCGATAGCAAGCTAGGATAGTAATCAAATTAATCGTAATACCCTCAGTTTGAATTTTGGACTGGTACGGAATATGTACCTTTCTGATGGTTTAGATCGCAATTCAAAAAAGCTTGCTACATGGAAATTGTTTGAGATGTTAGATCATTTTTAAGAGTTTGTTTCAACCGACAACATGCTAGGATAGTTACCAAATGAATTGCAATACTCCCGGCTTGTATTTTTGCCTGATACATATTTCGTACCTCAATGATGGGTTAGATCGCAATTTTGGGAAGCTTGAATACCGACAACTCGTTTGAGAGGCTGGATCGATTTTAATAGTTTCATTTCGACCGACGACATGCTTTGATAGTTACCAAATAAATCGCAATACTCCCGATTTTAATTTTTGACCGGTATGGATTATGTACCACTCCGATGGTTTCTATCGCAATTTTGAGAAGTTTAGTCACCGGCAACTCGTTTTAGAGGATTGATCCTTTCAAAGAGTTTCGTTACGACCGACAACATGCTAGAATAGTTAGCAAATGAATCGCAATACTGCAGGTTCTAATTTTTCACAAGTATGGATTTCGCACCTCTTCGATGCTTTAGAACGCAATTATGAAAGGTTGGATACCGGCAACTCCTTTGTGTGGTTGGATCGCTTTTAAGAGTTTCGCTTCGATCGATAACATGCTAGGATTGTTATCAAATGAATCGTAATACCTTCGATTTGAATTTTTGACCGGTATGGATTATGTACCTCCCCGATTGTTTAGATCGCAATTCAGATAAACTTGGCTACATGCAACTTGTTCGAGAGGTTGGATCGATTTTTAGAGTTTTGTTTCTGCCGACAACATGCCAAGATAGATAACAAATGAATCGCAATACTCCCGGTTTGTATTTTTGACTGGTACATATCTCGTACCACAATGATGCCTTCGATCTCAATTCCGAGAAGCTATGATACCGGGAACACGTTTGTGAGGTTGGATCGATTTAAAGAGTTTCGTTTAGACCGACAACCTGCAAGGATAGTTACTAAATAAATTGCAATACTCCCAGTTTCTTTTATGACTGGTTTGGATTTCAAATCTCTCCGATGCTTTAGATCGCAATTATGAAAAGTTTGGATACCGGCTACTCGTTTGAGAAGTTGAATCGTTTTTAAGAGTTCGTTTCGACTGACAACATGCTTGGATAATTACACAATGAATTGCAATGCTCCCGGTTTGAATTTTTAGCCGGTATGGATTTTGTACCTCTCCGATGGCTTCTATCGAAATTCTGATAATTTGGCAACTGGATACTTGTATGAGAGGATGTATCATTTCTAAGAGTTTCGTTGCGACCGGTAGCATGCGAGGATAGTTACCAAATAAATCGTAATACAGCCGGTTTTAATTTTTGACTGGTACGGATTTCGAACCTCTCCGATGCTTTAGGGCGCAATACGGAAAGATTGGATACCGGCAACTTGTTTGTGAGTTTGGATCGCTTCTAAGAGTTTCGTTTCGATCGACAACATGCTAGGATAGCTATAAAATGATTCGCAATAAGATTATGTTCCTCTCCGATGGTTTAGATCGCAATTCAGAAAAGCTTTACATGCAACTTGTTCGAGAGGTTGGATCATTTTAAAGAGTTTTGTTTCAACCGAAAACATGCCAAGATAGTTACCAAATGAATCGCAATACTCCCGGTTTGAATTTTTGATCAATACGGATTATGTACCACTCCGATGTTTCTAACGAAATTCTAAGAAGTTTGGCTACCGGCAACTCGTTTGAGAGGATGTATCATTTTTAAGAGTTTTTGTACGACCGACAATATGCGAGGATTGTTATTAAATGAATCGCGATACTGCCGGCTTTTATTTTTGACTGGTACGGAATTCGTACCTCTCCGATGCTTTAAAATGCCATTATGAAAGGTTGGAAACCGGCAACTCGTTTGCGAGTTTAGATCGCTTCTAAGAGTTTCGCATCGATCAAAAACATGCCAGGATAGTTATCTTATGAATCGCAATACTCCCAGTTTGAATTTTTGACCAGTACGGATTATATTACTGGAGATGGTTTAGATCGCAATTCAGGAAAGGTTGGCTACATGCAACTTGTTCAAGAGGTTGGATCGCTTTTAAGAGTTTTGTTTCAACCGACAACATGCCAAGATGGTTACCAAAAGAATCATAATACTCCCAGTTTGTATTTTTGACTGGTACATATTTCGTACCTCAATGATGGTTTAGATCGTAATTTTGAGAAGCTTGGATACCGGCAACAAGTTAGAGAGGTTGGATCGATTTAAAGAGTTTTATTTCGGCCGACAATATTCTCGGATAGTTACCAAATAAATAGCAATACTCTCGGTTTTCAAACCTCACCGATGCTTTAAATCACAATTATGAGAAGTATGGATTCCGGCTACTCGTTTGAGAAGTGGGATCGTTTTGACCAACAACATGCTTGGATAGTTACCAAATGAATCGCAATACTCCCGTTTGAATTTTTGACCGGTACAGATTATGTACCACTCTGATGGTTTCTATTGCAATTATGAGAAATTTGGCTACCGGCAACTCGTTTGAGAAGATGTATAATTTCGAAGTGTTTCGTTACGACCGACAACTTGCTAGAATAGTTATCAAATGATTCGCAATACAGCAGGTTTTAATTTTTCAATGATACGGATTTCGTACCTCTCCGATGCTTTGTAACGCAATTATGAAAAGTTTGACACCAGCTACTCGTTTGTGAGGTTGGATCGCTTCTAAGTGTTTTCTTGGATCGACAACATGCTGGAATAGTTATCAAATGAATCGCAATACTCCCAGTTTAAATTTTTAACCGGTAGGGATTATGTACCTCTCCGATGGTTTTGATCTCAATTCAAAAATGCATGTTTACATGGGACTCGTTTGAGAGGTTGGAAAAACGATCCAACCTCCAGAACTAGTTGCATGTAGCCAAGCTTTTCTGAATTGCGATCTAAACCATCGGAGAGGTACATAATCCGTACCAGTCAAAAATTAAAACCGCCAGAATTGCGATTCATTTGGTAACTAACCTAGCATGTTGTCTGTGGTAACAAAATTCATCGAAATGATCCATACTCTCAAACGAGTTGCCGGTAGTTAAACTTCTCAAAATTGCGATAGAAATAATCGGAGTGGTACATAATCCGATCTGATCAAAAATTCAAACCGGGAGTATTACGATTCATTTGGTAACAATCCAAGCATCTTGTCGGCCGAAATGAACTCATAAAAATGATCCAACTTCCCAAACGAGTTGGCAGTATCTAAACTTCTCAGAATTACGATCTAAAGCATCGGAGTTTGAAATCCGAACCAGTCATAAATAGAAACCGGGAGTATTACGATTTATTTTGTAACTATCCTAGCATGTTGTCGGTCGAAGCAAAACTCTTAAAATCGATCCAACCTCTCAAACGTATTGCCGGTATCTAAGCTTCTCAGAATTGCAATCTAAAGCATCATAGAGGTACGAAATATGTACCAGCCAAAAATTTAAACTGGGGGTATTGCGATTCATTAGAAAACTATCTTGGCATGTTGTCGGTTGAAACAGAACTCTTAAAAACGATCGGACCTCTTGATCAAGTTGCATGTAGCCAAGTTTTTCTTAATTGCTATCTAAACCATCGGAGAGGTACATAATCTATATCGGTCCAAAATTCAAACTGGGAGTATTGCGATTTATTTGATAACTATCCTACCATGTTGTCGATCGAAGCGAAACTCTTAGAAGCGATCAAACTTCACAAATGAGTTGTCGGTATCCAACCTTTCATAATATCATTCTAAAGCATCGTAGAGGTACGAAATCCATACCAGCCAAAAATTTAAACCGGCAGTATTGTGATTCATTTGGTAACTATCCTAGCATGTTGTCGATCGTAACGATAATCTTAGAAATGATCAATCCTCTCAAACGAGTTACCGGTAGCAAAACTTCTCAGAATTGCGATTGAAACCATTGGAGTGGTACATAATCCGTACCGGCCAAAAATTCAAACCGGGAGTATTGCGATTCATTTGATAACTATCCTTGCATGTTGTCGGTCAAAACAAACTTCTAAAAACGATCCAACTTCTCAAACAAGTAACCGGTATCAAAGCTTCTCAGAATTGTGATCTAAATCATCGGAGAGGTTCATAATCCGTACCGGTGGAAAGTTAAAGTCCAGAGTATTGCGATTCATTTGGTAACTATCTTTGCATGTTATCGGCCAAAACGATCTCTTATAAACTCTCCAACTTCTGAAATGAGTAGCCGATATACAAGCTTCCCAAAATTGTGATCTAAAGCATCGGAGAGGTTCTAAATCCGAACCGGTCATAAATTGAAACCGGGTTTATTGCGATTTATTTGGTAACTATCCTAGCATGTTGTCGATCAAAACGAAGCTCTTTAAATCGATCCAACCTCTCATACATGTTGCCGGTATCCAAGCTTCTTAGAATTGCGATCTAAAGCATCATAGCGGTACGAAATATGTACCAGTCAAAAAGTCAAACCGGGAGTATTGCGATTCATTTGGTAACTATCTTATCATGTTGTCGGTTGAAACAAAACTCTTAAAAACGATCGAACCTCTCGATCAAGTTGCATTTAGCCAAGCTTTTTCTGAATTGCTATCTAAACCATCGGAGAGGTACATATTCCGTATCGGTCAAAAATTTAAACAGGGAGTATTGCGATTCATTTGATAACAACCCTAACATGTTGCCGATCGAAGCGAATCATTAGAAGTGATCCAACCTCACAAATGAGTTGTCGGTGCCCAACCTTTCATAATTGCGTTCTAAAGCATCGGAGAGGTACGAAATCCAACTTTTCATAATTGCATTCTAAAGCATCGGAGATGTACAAAATACGTACCAGTCACAAATTAAAACTGGCAGTATTGCGATTCAATTGGTAACTATCCTAGCATGTTGTCGGCCGTAATGAAATTCTTAGAAATAATCCATCCCATCAAACGAGTTACATAGCCAAACTTCTCAGAATTGCGATTAAAACCATCAGAGTGGTACATAATCCGTACCGGACAAAAAATTAAACCGGGAGTATTGCGATTCATTTGGTAACTATCCTTGCATGTTATCGGTCGAAACGAACTCTTATAAGCGATCCAACCTCTCAAACGAGTAGCCGGTATCGAAGCATCCCAAAATTGCGATCTAAAGCATTGGAGAGGTTCAAAATCCGAACACGTCATAAATTGAAACTGGGATTATTGCGATTTATTTTGTATCTATCCTAGCATGTTTTCGGTCGTAACAAAACTCTTAGAAATGATCCATCCTCTCAAACGAGTTACCGGCAGCATAACTTATCATAATTACGATATAAACCATCGGAGTGGTACATAATCCGTACCGGTCAAAAATTCAAGCCCAGATTATTGCGATTCATTTGGTAACAATCCAAGCATCTTGCCGGTCGAAATGAACTCTTAAAAATGATCCAACTTCCCAAACGAGTTCCAAGTATCTAAACATCTCAGAATTGTGATCTAAAGCATCGGAGTTCGAAATCCGAACAAGTCATAAATAGAAATCGGGAGTATTGCGATTTATTTTGTGACTATCCTAGCATGTTGTCGGTCGAAACGAAACTCTTAAAATCGATCCAACCTCTCAAACGAGTTGCCGGTATCAAAGCATCTCCGAATTGCGATCTAAAGAATCTTAGAGGTACGAAATATGTACCAGTCTAAAATTCAAACCGGGAGTATTGCGATTCATTTGGTAACTATCCTAGCATGTTGTCGGTGGAAACAGAACTCTTAAAAACGATCCAACCTCGTGAACTAGTTGCATGTAGCCAAGCTTTTCTGAATTACGATTTAAACCATCGGGGAGGTACATAATCCGTACCAGTCAAAAATTAAAACCGACAGTATTGCGATTCATTTGGTAACTATCCTAGCATGTTGTCAGTCGTAACAAAATTCCTAGAGATGATCCATCCCCTCAAACAAGTTCCCGGTCGCCAAACATCTCAGAATTGCGATAGAAACAATCAGAGTGGCACATAATCCGTACCGGCCATAAATTCGAACCGAGAGTATTGTAATTCATTTGGTAACTATCCTTGCATGTTTTCGGTCGAAACAAACTTTTAAAAATGATCCATCTTCTCAAACGAGTTGCTGGTATCCAAGCTTCTAAGAATTGCGATCTATATCATCGGAGAGGTACATATTCCGTACCGGTCTAAAATTCAAACCAGAAGAATTGCGATTCATTTGGTAACTATCTTTGCATGTAGTCGGTCGAAGCGAACTCTTATAAAATATCCAACTTCTCAAACGAGTAGCCGGTATCAAAACTTACCAAAATTGCGGTCTAAAGCGTCGGAGAGGTTCGAAATCCGAACCTGTCATAAATTTATGCCGGGTTTATTGAAATTTATTTGGTAACTATCCATGCATGTTGTCGGTCGAAACGAAACTCTTTAAATCGATCCAACCTCTCAAACATGTTGCCGGTATCCAAGCTTCTCAGAATTGCGATCTAAAGCATCATAGAGGTGCGAAATATGTACAAGCCAAAAATTCTAACTGGGAGTATTGCGATTCATTTGTTAATTATCTTGGCATGTTGCCGGTTGAAACAGAACTCTTAAAAATGACCGAACCTCTCGATCAAGTTGCATGTAGCCAAGCTTTTCTGAATTGCTATCTAAACCATTGGAGAGGAAAATAATCCGTATCGGCCAAAAATTCAAACTGGGAGTATTGCGATTCATTTGATTACTATCCCAACATGTTGTCGATCGAAGCTAATCTCTTAGAAGTAACCCAACCTCACAAATGAGTTGTCGGTATCCAACCTTTCATAATTGCGCTCCAAAGCATCAGAGAGGTACGAAATCCTTACCAGTCAAAAATTAAAACTGGCAGTATTGCGATTCATTTGGTAACTATCCTAGCATGTAGTCGGTCGTAACGAAATTCTGAGAAATTATCCATCTCCTCAAACGAGCTACCGGTAGCCAAACATCTCTGAATTGCGATTAAAAGCATCGGAGTGCTACATAATCCGTACCGGCCAGAAATTCAAACCGGGAGTATTGCGATTCATTTGGTAACTATCCTTGCATATTGTCGGCCGAAACGAACTTTTAAAAACGATCCAACTTCTCAAACGAGTAGCGGGTATCCAAGATTCTCAGAATTGTGATCTAAATAATCGAAGACGTACATTATCCGTACCGGTCTAAAATGCAAGCTGGGAGTATTGCAATTTATTTGGCGACTATCCTTGCATGTTGTCGGTCGAAACGAACTCTTATAAACGATCCAACCTCTCAAACATGTTGCCGGTATCCAAGCTTCTAAGAATTGCTATCGAAAGCATCATAGAGGTACGAAATATGTACCAGCCAAAAATTTAAACTGGGGGTATTGCGATTCATTAGAAAACTATCTTGGCATGTTGTCGGTTGAAACAGAACTCTTAAAAACGATCGGACCTCTTGATCAAGTTGCATGTAGCCAAGTTTTTCTTAATTGCTATCTAAACCATCGGAGAGGTACATAATCTATATCGGTCCAAAATTCAAACTGGGTGTATTGCGATTCAATTGATAACTATCCTAACATGTTGTCGATCGAAGCGAATCTCTTAATAGTGATCCATACTAACAAATGAGTTGTCAGTATCCAATCTTTCATAATTGCGTTCTAAAGCATCAGAGAGGTACGAAATCCTTACCAGTCAAAAATTAAAACCGGCAGTATTGCGATTCATTTGGTAACTATCCTAGCATGTTGTCGGTAGTAACAAAATTCTTAGAAATGGTCCATCCCCTCAGACGTGTTACCGGTAGCCAAACTTCTCAGAATTGCGATTAAAACCATAGGAGTGGTACATAATCCGCAACGTTCTTAAATTCAAACTGGGAGTATTGCGATTCATTTGGTAACAATCCTTGCATGTTGTCGGTCGAAACGAACTCTTATAAATGATCCAACTTCTCAAACGAGTAGCCGGTATCCAAGCTTCCCAAAATTTCAATCTAAAGCATCGGAGAAGTTCGAAATCCGAACCAGGCTTGAATTGAAACCGGGATTATTGCGATTTAATTGTTACCTATTCTAGCAAGTAGTCGGTCATAACGAAACTCTTAATATCGATCCAACCGCACAAACGAGTTCCCGGTATCCAAGCTTCACAGAATTACGATATAAAGTATCATAGAGGTACGATATATGTACCAGTCAAAAATTCAAACCGGGAGTGTTGCGATTCATTTGGTAACTATCCTAGCATGTTGTCGATTGAAACAAAACTCTTAAAAGCGATCCAACTTCTCAAACGAGTAGCCGGTAGTTTCTCAGAATAGCGATCTAAATAATCGGAGAGGTACAAAATCCGTTCCGGTCAAAAATATAAACCAAGAGTATTGCGATTCATTTGGTAACTATTCGTGCATGTTGTTGGTCGAAACGAGCTCTTTAAAACTATCCAACTTCTCAAGCGAGTAGCCGGTATCCAAACTTCTCAGAATTGCAATCTAAAGCATCGGAGAGGTTTGAAATCAGAACCAGTCATAAATAGAAATCGGGAGTATTGTA
Source organism: Kingdonia uniflora (assembly GCA_014058105.1). Classification (NCBI taxonomy): domain Eukaryota; kingdom Viridiplantae; phylum Streptophyta; class Magnoliopsida; order Ranunculales; family Circaeasteraceae; genus Kingdonia; species Kingdonia uniflora. The sequence goes on along the minus strand of JACGCM010001873.1, from coordinate 145,011 downwards.
ATTTATTTGGTAACTAACCTAGCATGTTGTCCATCGAAACGAAACTCTTTAAATTGATCCAACCTCTCAAACGTGTGCCGGTATCCAAGCTTCTCAGAATTACGATCTAAGGCATCATAGAGGTACGATATATGTACCAATCAAAAATTCAAACCGGGAGTATTGCGATTCATTTTGTAACGATCTTAGCATGTTGTCGGTTGAAACAGAACTTTTAAAAACAATCTAACCTCTCGAACTAGTTCCATGTAGCCAAGCTTTTCTAAATTGTGATCAAAACCATTGGAGAGGTACATAATCCGTATCGGTTAAAAATTCAAACCGGGAGTATTGCGATGCATTTGATAACTATCCTAGCATTTTGTCGATCAAAGCGAAACTCTTAGAAGGGATCCAACCTCACAAACGAGTAGCTGGTATCCAACTTTTAATAATTGCGTTATAAAGCATAGGAGAGGTACGAAATCCGTACCAGTGAAAAAATTAAAAGCGACAGTTTTGTGATTCATTTGGTAACTATCATAGCATGTTGTCGGTCGTAACGAAAGTCCTAGAAATGATCCATACTCTCAAACGAGTTGCCGGTAGCCAAATTTCTCAAAATTGCGATAGAAACCATCGGATTGGTACATAATCCGTACTGATCAAAAATTCAAACCGGAAGTATTGCGATTCATTTGGTAACAATCCAAGCATCCCGTCGGTCAAAATAAACCATTTAAAAATGATCCAACTTCCCAAACGAGTTGCCGGTATCTAAACTTCTCAGAATTGCGATCTAAAGCATAGAAGTTCGAAATCCGAACCAGTCATAAATAGAAACCGGGACTATTGAGACTTATTTGGTGACTATCCTAGCATGTTGTCGGTCAAAACAAAACTCTTAAAATCGATCCAACCTCCCAAACGCATTACCGGTATCCAAGCTTCTCAGAATTTCGATCTTATGCATCATGGAGGTGCAAAATATGTACCTGTCAAAAATACAAACCGGGAGTATTGCGATTCATTCAATAACAATCTTGGCATGTTGTCGGTTGAAACAAAACTCTTAAAAATGAGCCAACCTCTCGAACAAGTTGCAGGTAGCCTAGCTTTTCTGAATTACGATCAAAACCATCGTAGAGGTACATAATCCGTACTGGTCAAAAATTCAAACTGGGTGTATTACGATTATTTTGATAGCTATCCCAACATGATTTCGATTGAAGAAAACTCTTAGCAGCGATCCAACCTCACAAACGAGTTGCCGGTATCCAACTTTTCATAATTGCATTCTAAAGCGTCGAAGAGGTACAAAATATGTACCAGTCAAAAATTAAAACCGGCAATATTGCGATTCATTTGGTAACTATCCTAGCATGTTGTCGGTCGTAACAAAATTCTTAGAAATGATTCATTCTCTCAAACGAGTTGCCGGTAGCCAAACTTCTCAGAATTGCGATAAAAACAATCAGAGTGGTACATAATCCGTACCGGTCAAAAATTCAAACTGGGAATATTGCGATTCATTTGGTAACTATCCAAGCATGTTATTGGTCAAAACGAACTTTCAAAAACGATCCAACTTCTCAAACGAGCAGCCGGTATCCAAACATCTCAGAATTGCGATCTAAAGCATCGAAGAGGTTCGAAATCCGAACCAGTCATAAAAAGAAATCGAGAGTATTGTGATTTATTGGTAACTATCCTAGCATATATCCGGTCGAAACGAAACTCATTAAATCGATCCAACCTCTCAAACGTGTTGCCGGTATCCAAGCTTCTAAGAATTGCGATCTAAAGCATCATAGAGGTACGAGATATGTACAAGTCAAAAATTTAAACCGGGAGTATTGCGATTCATTTGGTAACTATCTTGGAATGTTGTCAGCTGAAACAGAACTTTTATGAACGATCCAACCTCTCGAACTAGTTGAATGTAGCCAACATTTTCTTAATTACGATCTAAATCATCGGAGAGGTACATAATCCGTATCGGTCAAAAATTCAAACTGGGAGTATTGCGATTCATTTGATAACTATCCTACCATGTTGTCGATCGAAGCGAAACTCTAAGAAGGGATCAAACTTCACAAATGAGTTTTCGGTATCTAACCTCTCATAATTGCGTTCTAAGGCATCGGAGATGTACGAAATCCATACCAGTCAAAAATTGAAGCCGGCAGTATTTCGATTCATTCGATCCAACTTCTCAAAAGAGTAGCCGGTATCCAAACTTCCCTGAATTACGATCTAAAGCATTGGAGAGGTTCGAAATCGGAACCAGTCATAAATAGAAATCTGGAGTATCGTGATTTATTTAGTAACTATTCCAACCTCTCAAACAAGTTGCCGGTATCAAACCTTCTTAGAATTGCTAAACCATCATAGAGGTGCGAAATATGTACTAATCAAAAATTCAGACCTGGAGTATTGCGATTCATTTGGTAACTATCCACGCATATTGCCGGTTGAAACAAAACTCTTAAAAACGATCAAACCTCTCAAACGAGTTGCATGTAGACATACTTTTTTTAATTGAGATCTAAACCATAGAAGAGGTACATAATCCGTACCGGTCAAAAATTCAAACTTGGTGTATTGCGATTCATTTGAAAACAATCCCAGCATGTTGTCGACCGATGAAAACTTAGAAGCAATCCAACCTCACAAACGAGTAGCTGGTATCCAACTTTTCATAATTGCGTTCTAAAGCATCAGAGAGGTACAAAATCCGTAACAGTGAATGATTAATACCGGCAGTATTGCGATTCATTTGGTAACAATCCTAACATGTTGTCGGTGTAACGAAAGTCTTAGAAATGATCCATACACTCAAACGAGTTGCCGGTGGCAAAACTTCTTAGAATTTTGATAGAAACCATTGGATTGGTACATAATCCCTATTGATCAAAAATTCAAACCGGGAGTATTGCGATTTATTTGGTAACTATATTGGCATGTTGTCGGTTGAAACAAAACTCTTGAAAATGATCCAACCTCTCGATCAAGTTGCATGTAAAACTTATCTGAATTGCGATCTAAACCATCGGAGAGGAACATAATCCGTACCGGTCAAAAATTTAAACTGGGAGTATTGCGAATCATTTTACAACTATCCTAGCATGTTGTCGATCGAAGCAAAACTCTTAGAAGCGATCTAAACTCGCAAACGAGTTGCCGGTATCCAATCCTTCATAATTGCGTTCTAAACCATCGGAGAGGCTCGAAATCCGCGCAAGTCAAAAATTAAACCCGGCAGTATTACGATTTATTTGGTAACTATCCTCGCATGCTGCCGGTCGTAACAAATCTCTTAGAAATAATACATCCTCTCAAACGACTAGCCAGTAGCCAAACTTCTCAGAATTTCGATATAAACCATCGGAGTGGTACATAATCCGTACCGGTCAAAAATTCAAATCGGGAGCATTGCAATTCATTTGGTAATTATCCAAGCAAATTGTCAGTCGAAACGAACTCTTAAAAACGATCCTACTTCTCAAACGAGTAGCCGGTATCCAAACTTCCCATAATTGCGATCTTAAGCATCAGAGAGATTTGAAATTTGAACCAGTCATAAAAACAAACCGGGAGTATTGCAATTTATTTAGTAACTATCCTAGCAGGTTATCGGTATAAACGAAACTCTTTATATCGATCCAACCTCACAAACGTGTTCCCGGTATCATAGCTTCCCGGAATTGAGATCGAAAGCATCATTGTGGTACGAGATATGTACCAGTCAAAAATACAAACCGGGAGTATTGCGATTCATTTGGAAACTATCTTAGCATGTTGTCGGCAGAAACAAAACTCTAAAAGTCGATTCAACCTCTCGGGCAAGTTGCATGTAGCCAAGGTTTTCTGAATTGCGATCTAAAGCATCGGAGAGGTACATAATCCATACCGGTCAAAAATTCAAATCGAATGTAATGCGATTCATTTGATAACTATCCTAGCATGTTATCGATCAAAGCGAAACTCTAAGATGCGATCCAACCACACAAAGGAGTTACCGGTATCCAACATTTCATAATTGCGTTCAAAAGCATCGAAGAGGTACGAAATCCGTACTTGTGAAAAATTAAAACTTGCAGTATTGCGATTCATTTGCTAAATATTCTAGCATGTTGTCAGTCGTAACGAAACTCTTTGAAATGATCAATCCTCTCAAACGAATTGCCGGTGGCTAAACTTCTCAAAATTGCGATAGAAACCATCGGATGGTACATAATCTATACCGGTCAAAAATTAAAACTGGGAGTATTGCGATTTATTTTATAACTATCAAAGCATGTTGTCGGTCGAAGCGAAATTATTAAAATCGATCCAACCTCTCCATCGAGTTGCTGGTATCCATGCTTATCAGAATTGCGATCTAAACCAACGGAGAAGTACATAATCCGTACCGGTCCAAAATTCAAACTGAGGGTATTACGATTAATTTGATAACACTCCTAGCATGCAATCGATCGAAGAGAAGCTCTTAGAAGCGTCCAACCTCACAAAGGAGTTGTCGGTATCCAACCTTTCATAATTGCGTTCTAAAGCATCGGATAGGTACGAATTCCGTACTTTTAACAAATTAAAACCTGCAGTATTGCGATTCATTTGCTAACTATTCTAGCAAGTTGTCGGTCGTAACGAAATACTTTGAAATGTTCCATCCTCTCAAACGAGTTGCCGGTTGCCAAACTTCTCAAAATTGCGATTGAAGAGGTTGAAACAAAATTACGAAATATGTACCAGTCAAAAATATAAGGCGGGAGTATTACGATTCTTTTGGTAACTATCTTGGCATGTTGTCAGTTGAAACAAAACTCTAAATAACTATCCAACCTCTCGAACAAGTTGCATGTAGCCAAGCTTTCCTGAATTGCGATCTAAACCATCTCCAGGTATATAATCCGTACCGGTCAAAAATTCAAACTGGGAGTATTGCGATTCATTTGATAGCTATCCTAGCATGTTGTCGATCGATCCGAAACTCTTAGAAGTGACCCAAACTCACAAACGAGTTGCGGGCATCCAATCTTTCATAATTGCGTATTAAAAGCATCGGAGAGGTTCGAAATTCGTACCAATCAAAAATTAAAACCGGCAGTAATGCGATTAATTTGGCAACCATCCTCGCATGTTGCCGGTCATAACGAAACTCTTCGAAATGATACATCCTCCCATACGAGTAGCCAGGAGCAAAACTTCTCCGAATTTCGATAGAAACATCGGAGTGGTACATAACCCGTACCGGTCAAAAATTCAAACCGGGAGCATTGTAATTCATTTGGTAATTATCCAAGCATGTTGTCGGTCAAAACGAAACTCTTTAAATTGATCCAACCTCACAAACGTGTTGCCGGTATCATAGCTTCTCGGAATTGAGATCTAAAGCATCATTGAGGGGCAAAATATGTACCAGTCAAAAATACAAACCGGGAGTATTGCGATTCATTTGAAAACTATCTTGGCATGTTGTCGGCAGAAACAAAACTCTTAAAATCGATCAAACCTCCCGAACAAGTTGCATGTAGCCAAGCTTTTCTGAATTGCGGTCTAAACCATCAGAGAAGTACGTAATCCATACCATTAAAAAATTCAAACCGAGGGTATTACGATTCATTTGATAACTTTCCTAGCCTGTTATCGATCGAAGTAAAACACTTAGAAGCGACCCAACCTCACAAAGGAGTTGCCGGTATCCAACCTTTCATAGTTGCGTTCTAAAGCATTGGAGAGGTACGAAATCCGTACCAAGAAAAAATTAAAACCGGCAGTATTGCGATTCATTGGGTAACTATCCTAGCATGGTATCGGTCGTAACGGAATACTTTGAAATGATCCATCCTCTCAAACGAGTTGCCGGCAGCCAAACATCACAAAATTGTGATTAAAACCATCGTTGTGCTACATAATCCGTACCGGTCAAAAATTTAAACCGGGAGCATTGCGATTCATTTGGTAACTATCCAAGCATGTTGTCGGTCGAAATAAAACTCTTAGATGCGATCCAAACTCGCAAACGAGTTGCCGGTATCCAACCTTTCATAATTGCGTTCTAAAGCATCGGAGAGGTACGAAATCCTTACCAGTCAATTGAAATCGGCAGTATTGCGATTTACTTGGTTACAATCCAAGCATGTTTTCGCTCGAAACGAAACTCTTAAAATTGAACCAGGCTATCAAACGAGTTTGCGGTATCCAAGCTTCCCAGAATTGCGATCTAAAGCATCATAGAGGTACGAAATATGTTCCAGTCAAAAATTCAAACCGGGATTATTGCGATTCATTTGGTAACTATCCCAGCATGTTGTCGGTTGAAACAGATCTCTTAAAAATGATCTAACCTCGCAAACGAGTTGCATGTAAACATGCTTTTTCTAATTGAGATCTAAACCATCGGAGAGGTACATAATCCGTACCGTTCAAAAATTTAAAGTGGGAGTATTACGATTCATTTGATAACTATCCCAGCATGTTGTCGATCGATGAAAACTCCTAGAAGCGATCCAACCTCACAAACAAGTAGCTGGTGTCCAACTTTTTATAATTGCGTTCTAAAGATCGGAGAGGTACGAAATTCGTTCCAGTAAAAAATTAAAGCTGGAAGTTTTGCGATTCATTTGGTAACTATCCTAGCAAGTTATCGGTCGTAACGAAACTCCCTGAAATGATACATCCTCTCAAACGAGATACCGGTACCCAAATTTCTTATAATTGTGATTGAAACCATCGGAGTGGTACATAATCCGTACCAGTCAAAAATTCAAACTGGGACAATTGCGATTCATTTGGTAACTATACATGCATGTTGTCGGTTGAAACGATCCAACTTCTCAACCGAGTAGCCGGAATCCAAACATCTTAGAATTGAGATCTAAAGCATCGGAGAGGTTTGAAATCTGAACCAGTCATAAATAAAATCGAGAGTATTGCGATTAATTTGGTAACTATCCTAGAATGTTGTCGGTCAAAACAAAATTCTTTAAATCGATCCAAACTCTCTAACGTGTTGCCGGTATCCAGGCTTCTCAGAATTGTGATCTAAAGCATCATTGAGGTACGAAATATCTACCAGTGAAAAATACAAACTGAGAGTGTTCCGATTCATTTGGTAACTATCTTTGCATGTTGTCGGTTGAAGCAAAATGTTTAAAAACGATACAGCCTCTCGAACAAGTTGCATTTAGCCAAGCTTTTCTGAATTGCGATATAAACCGTCGGAGAGGTACATAATCCGTACCGGTCAAAAATTTAAACCGGTAGCATTGCGATTCATTTGGTAACTATCCAAGAATATTGTCGGTCGAAACGAAACTCTTAGAAGCGATCCAAAGTCACAAACAAGTTGCCGGCATCCAACCTTTCATAATTGCGTTCTAAAGCATCGGAGAGGTACGAAATCCGTACCTGTCAAAAATTAAAACCGGTAGTATTGCGATTCATTTAGTAACTATCCTCGCATGTTGCTGGTTGTAACGAAACTCTTAGAAATGATACATCCTCTCAAACGATTTGCCGATAGCCAAACTTCTCAAAATTTTGATAGAAACCCTCGAAGTGGTACATAATCCGTACCGGTCAAAAATTCAAGCCGGTAGTATTGCGAATCATTTGGTAACTATCCAGGCATGTTGTCGGTCGGCACGAACTCATTAAAACAATCCAACTTCTCAAATGAGTAACCGGTATCCATATTTCTCAGAAACGTGATCTAAAGCATCGGAGAGGTTCGAAATATGAACTAGTCATAAATCGATGCCGGGAGTATTGGGATTTATTTGGTAACAATCTTAGTATGTTGTCGGTCGAAACGAAACTCTTAAAATCAATCCAACCCCTCAAACGAGTTGCCGGTATCAAACCTTCTTAGAATTGCTAAACCATCATAGAGGTACGAAATATGTACCAATCAAAAATTCAAACCTGGAGTATTGTGATTCATTTGGTAACTATCCTTGCATATTGCCGGTTGAAGCAGAACTCTTAAAAACGATCCAACCTCTCAAACGAGTTGCATGTAGACATACTTTTTTTAATTGAGATCTGAACCATCGAAGATGTACATAATCCGTACCGGTCAAAAATTCAAACTGGGAGTATTGCGATTAATTTGATAACTATCCCAGCATGTTGTCGATCGTAGAAAACTTAGAAGCAATCCAACCTCACAAACGAGTAGCTGGTATCCACCTTTTCATAATTGCGTTCTAAAGCATCAGAGAGGTGCGAAATCCGTACCTGTGAAAGATTAAAACCGGAAGTATTGCGATTCATTTGTTAACTATCCTAACATGTTGTCGGTTGTAACAAAAGTCTTAGAAATGATCCATACACTCAAACGAGTTGCCGGTAGCAAAACTTCTTAGAATTTCAATAGAAACCATCAGATTGGTACATAATCACTATTGATCAAAAATTCAAACCGGGAGTATTGCGATTCGTTTGGTAACTATCTTGGCATGTTGTCGGCTGAAACAATACTCTTAAAAATGATCCAACCTCTCGAACAAGTTGCATGTAAAGCTTTTCTGAATTACGATCTAAACCATCGGAGAGGAACATAATCCGTACCGGTATAAAATTTAAACTGGGAGTATTGCGAATCATTTTATAACTATCCTAGCATGCTGTCGATCGAAGCAAAACTCTCAGAAGCGATCCAAACTCACAAACGTCTTGCCGGTATCAAATCTTTCATAATTGCGTTCTAAAGCATCAGAGAGGTTCAAAATCCGTTCCAGTCAAAAATTAAAACCGGCAGTATTACGATTCATTTGGTAACTATCCTCGCATGCTGCCGGTCGTAACGAAATTCTTAGAAATGATACATCCTCTCATACAAGAATCCAGTTGCCAGACTTCTCATAATTTCTATAGAAACCATCAGAGTGGTACATAATCCGTACCGGTCAAAAATTCAAACCGGGAGCATTGAAATTCATTTGGTAATTATCCAACCATGTTGTCAGTTGAAACGAACTCTTAAAAACGATCCAACTTCTCAAACGTGTAGCCGGTATCCAAACATCTCATAATTGCGATCTTAAGCATCGGAGAGATTTGAAATCTAAACCAGTCTTAAAAAGAAACCGGGAGTATTGTGATTTATTTGGTAACTATCCTAGCAGGTTGTCGGTCTAAACGAAACTGTTTAAATCGATCCAACCTCACAAACGTGTTCCTGGTATCATAGCTTCTCGGAATTGAGATCTAAAGCATCATTGTGGTACGAGATATGTACCAGTCAAAAATACAAACCGGGAGTATTGCGATTCATTTGGTAACTATCTTGGCATGTTGTTGGCAGAAACAAAACTCTAAAAGTTGATCCAACCTCACGAACAAGTTGCATGTAGCCAAGGTTTTCTGAATTGCGATCTAAACCATCGTAGAGGTACATAATCCATACCAGTCAAAAATTCAAATCGAATATATTACGATTCATTTGATAACTATCCTAGCATGTTATCGATCGAAGCGAAACTCTTAGATGCGATCCAACCACGCAAAGGAGATGCCGGTATCCAACCTTTCATAATTGCTTTCTAAAGCATCGAAGAGGTACGAAATCCGTACTTGTGAAAAATTAAAACCTGCAGTATTGTGATTCATTTACTAAATATTCTAGCATGTTGTCGGTCGTAACGAAACTCTTTGAAATGATCAATCCTCTCAAACGAGTTGCCGGTGGCCAAACTTCGCAAAATTGCGATAGAAACCATCAGAGTGGTACATAATCCATACCGTTAAAAAATTAAAACCGGGAATATTGTGATTTGTTTGGTAACTATCAGAGCATGTTGTCGGTCGAAACGAAATTATTTAAATCGATCCAACCTCACCAACGAGTTCCCGGTATCCATGCTTCACAGAATTGCGATCTAAAGCATCATGAGGTACGAAATATGTATCAGTCAAAAATACAAGCTGGGAGTATTGCAAATCATTTGGTAACTATCCTAGCATGTTGTCGGTTGAAACAAACTCTTAAAAATGATCCAACATCTCAAACAATTTGCATGCAGCAAGCTTTTTTGAATTGCGATCTTAACCATTGGAGAGGTACATAATCCGTACCGGTCCAAAATTCAAACTGAGGGTATTACGATTAATTTGATAACTATCCTAGCATGCAATCGATCGAAGCGAAGCTCTTAGAAGCGTCCAACCACACAAAGGAGTTGCCGGTATCCAACCTTTCATAATTGCGTTCTAAAGCATCGGAGAGGTACGAAATCCGTACTTTTAAAAAATTAAAACCTGCAGTATTGCGATTCATTTGCTAACTATTCTTATATGTTGTCGGTCGTAACGAAACACTTTGAAATGATCCCCTCTCAAACGAGTTGCCGGTAGCCAAACTTCTCAAAATTGTGATTGAAACCATCGGTGTGCAACATAATCCGTACCGGCCAAAAATTTAAACCGGTAGCATTGCGGTTCATTTGGTAACTATCCAAGAATATTGTCGGCCGAAACGAAACTCTTAGAAGCGATCCAAACTCACAAACGAGTTGCCGGTATCCAACCTTTCATAACTGCGTTCTAAAGCATCGGAGAGGTACGAAATCCGTACCAGTCAAAAATTAAAACTTGCAGTATTGCGATTCATTTGGTAACTATCCTCGCAAGCTACCGGTCGTAACGAAAAACTTTGAAATGTTCCATCCTCTCAAACGAGTTGTCGGTAGACAAACTTCTCAAAATTACGATTGAAACCATCGGAGTTTTACAAAGTCCGTACCGGTTAAAAATTTAAACCGGGAGCGTTGCGATTCATTTCGAAACTATCCAGGCATGTTGTCGGTCGAAACGAACTCATAAAAACAATCCAACTTCTCTAACAATTAGCCGGAATCCATATTTCTCAGAATCACGATCTAAAGCATCAGAGTGGTTCCTAATCCGAGCCAGTCATAAATAGAAGTCGGGAGTATTCCGATTTATTTGGTAACTATCCTAGCATGTTGTCGGTCGAAACAAAACTCTTAAAATTGATCCAAGCTCTCAAACGAGTTGTCGGTATCCAAGCTTCACAAAATTGCGATCTAAAGTATCATAGAGGTACGAAATATGTTCCAGTCAAAAATTAATACCGGGAGTATTGCGATTAATTTGGTTACTATCTAGCATGTTGTCGGCTAAAACAGAACTCTTAAAAACAATTTAACCTCTCAAACGAGTCTTATGTAAACATGCGTTTTTGAATTGAGATCAAAACCATCGGAGAGGTACATAATCCCTACCGGTCAAAAATTTAAACTGGGAGTATTGCGATTCATTTGATAACTATTCCAGCATGTTGTCGATCGAAGAAAACTCTTAGAAGCAATCCAACCACACAAACGAGTAGCTTTTGTCCAACTTTTCATAATTGCGTTATAAAGCATCGGAGAGGTAAGAAATCCGTACCATTAAAAAATTAAAACCGGCAGTATTGCTATTCATTTGGTAACTATCCAAGCATGTTGTTGGTCGAAACGATCCAACTTCTCAAACGAGTAGCCAGAATCTACACTTCTCATAATTGAGATTTAAAGCATCGGAGAGGTTTGAAATCCGAACCGGTCATAAATAGAAATCGAGAGTATTCCGATTTAATTGGTAACTATCAGAGAATGTTGTCGGCCGAAACAAAACTCTTTAAATCGATCCAACCTCTCTAACTTGTTGCCGGTATCCAAGCCTCTCTAACGAGTTGCCGGTTTCCACCCTTTCATAATTACGTTCTAAAGCATCGGAGAGGTACGAAATCCGTACCAGTCAAAAACTAAAACCGGCAGTATTGGGATTCATTTAGTAACTATCCTCGCATGGTGCCGGTCGTACAAAAATCTCAGAAATGATACAACCTCTCAAACGAGTTCCCGGTAGCAAAGCTTCTTAGAATTTCGATAGAAATCATCGGAGTGGTACATAATCCGTATTGATCAAAAATTCAAACCGGGAGTATTGCGATTCATTTGGTAACTATCTTGGCATGTTGTCGGTTGAAACAAAACTTTTAAAAATGATCCAACCTCTCGAACAAGTTGCATGCTAAGCTTTTATGAATTGCGATCTAAACCATCGGAGTGGAACATAATCCGTACCAGTCAAAAATTCAAACTAGGAGTATTGCGAATCATTTTATAACTATACTAGCATGTTGTCGGTCGAAGCAAAACTCTTAGAAGCGATCCAAACTCATAAACGAGTTGCCGGTATCCAATCTTTCCGAATTATGTTCTAAACCATGGGAGAGGTTCGAAATCCGTACTTGTCAAAAATTAAAACTGACAGTATTACGATTCATTTGGTAACTATCCTCGCATGCTGCCGGTTGTAACGAAACACTTAGAAATGATACATCCTCTCATACAAGTATCCAGTTGCCAAACTTCTCAGAATTTTGATAGAAACCGTCGGAGAGGTTCATAATCCGTACCGGTTAAAAATTCAAACCGGGAGCATTGCAATTCATTTGGTAATTATCCAAGCATGTTGTCAGTCGAAACGAACTCTTAAAAACGACCCTACTTCTCAAACGAGTAGCCGGTATCCAAACTTCTCATAATTGCGATCTAAAGCATCGAAGAGATTTGCAATCCGAACCAGTCATAAAAAGAAATCGGGAGTATTGCAATTTATTTGGCAACTATCCTAGCAGGTTGTCGGTCTAAACGAAACTTTTTAAATCGATCCATCCTCACAAACGTGTTCCCGGTATCATAACTTCTCGGAATTGAGATCGAAAGCATCATTGTGGTACGAGATATGTACCAGTCATAAATACCAATCGGGAGTATTGAGATTCATTTGTTAACAATCTTGGCATGTTGCCGGCAGAAACAAAACTCTAAAAATCGATCCAACCTCTCGAACAAGATGCATGTAGCCAAGCTTTTCTGAATTGCAATCTAAACAATCGGAGAGGTACATAATCCATACCGGTCAAAAATTCAAATCGAAGGTATTACGATTCATTTGATAACTATCCTAGCATGTTATCGATCGAAGTGAAACTCTTAGACGCGATCCAACCACACAAAGGAGTTGCCGGCATCCAACCTTTCATAATTGCGTTCTAAAGCATCGAAGAGGTACGAAATTCATACTTGTGAAATATTAGAACCTGCAGTATTGCGATTCATTTGCTAACTATTCTAGCATGTTGTCGGTCGTAACGAAACTCTTTGAAATGATCAATCCTCTAAAACATGTTGCCGGTGACCAAACTTCTCAAAATTGCGATAGAAACCATCGGAGTGGTACATAATCCATACCGGTCAAAAATTAAAATCGGGAGTATTGCGATTTATTTGGTAACTATCAAAGCATGTCGTCGGTCGTAACGAAACTATTAAAATCGATCCAACCTCTCAAACGAGTTGTCGGCATCCAAGCTTCTCAAAATTGCGATCTAAACCATCATTGAGGTACGAAATATGTATCAGTAAAAAATACAAGCCGGGAGTATTGCAATTTATTTGGTAACTATCCTTGCATGTTGTCGGTAGAAACAAACTCTTAAAAATGATCCAACATCTCAAACAATTTCCATGTAGCAAGCTTTTTTGAATTGCGATCTAAGCCATCGGAGAGGTATATAATCCGTACCAGTCAAAAATTCAAACTGAGGGTATTACGATTAATTAGATAACTATCCTAGCATGCTATCGATCGAAGCGAAGCTCTCCTAGAAGGGATCCAACCTCACAAAGGAATTGCCGGTATCCAAACTTCCATAATTGCGTTCTAAAGCATCACAGAGGTTCGAAATCCGTGCTTTTGACAAATTAAAACCTGCAGTATTACGATTCACTTGCTAACTATTCTAGCATGTTGTCGGTCGTAACGAAACACTTTGAAATGATCCATCCTCTCAGACGAGTTACCGGTAACCAAACTTCTCAAAATTGTGATTGAAACCATCGGTCTGCAACATAATCCGTACCGGTAAAAAAATTTAGCCGGTAGCATTGCGATTCATTTGGTAACTATCCAAGAATATTGTCGGTCGAAACGAAACTCTTAGAAGCGATCCAAACTCACAAACGAGTTGCCGGTATCAAAACTTTCATAATTGCGTTGTAAAGCATCAGAGAGGTACGAAATCCGTACCAGTAAAAAATTAAAACCAGCAGTATTGCGATTCATTTGGAAACTATCCTCACAAGCTACCGGTCGTAACGAACAACTTTGAAATGATCCATCCTCTCAAACAAGTTGCCGGTAGACAAACTTCTCAAAATTACGATTGAAACCATCGAAGTGTTATATAGTCCGTACCGGTCAAAAGTTTAAACCGGGAGCGTTACGATTCATTTGGTAACTATCCAAGTATTTTGTCGGTCGAAACGAGCTCATAAAAACAATCCAACTTCTCAAACGAGTCGCCAGTATCCATATTTCTTATAAACGCGATCTAAAGCATCGCAGAGGTTCCTAATCCGAACCAGTCATAAGTAGAAGCCGGGAGTATTGTGATTTATTTATTAACTATCCTACCATGTTGTCGGTCGAAACAAAACTCTTAAAATTGATCCAAGCTCTCAAACGAGTTGTCGGTATCCAAGCTTCACAGAATTGCGATCTAAGGCATCATAGAGGTACGAAATATGTTCCAGTCAAAAATTAAAATCGGGAGTATTGCGATTAATTTGGTAACTATCCTAGCATGCTGTCGGCTAAAACAAAACTCTTAAAAACGATCCAACCTCTTAAACGAGTCCCATGTAAACATGCGTTTTTGAATTGAAATCTAAACCATCGGAGAGGTACATAATCCCAACCGATCAAAAATTTAAACTGGGAGTATTGCGATTCTTTTGATAACTATTCCAGCATGTTGTCGATCGAGGAAAACTCTTAGAAGCGATCCAACCTCACAAACGAGTAGCTGGTGTCCAACTTTTCATAATTGCGTTATAAAGCATCGGAGAGGTAAGAAATCTGTACCATAGAAAAATTAAATCCGGCAGTATTGCGATTCATTTGATAACTATTCTTGCAAGCTGTCGGTCATAACGAAACACTTAGAAATTATACATCCTCTCAAACGAGTTGTCGGTAGCCAAATTTCTCATAATTGCATTAGAAATCATCAGAGTGGTAACTATCCCAGCATGTTGTTGGTCGAAACGATCCAACTTCTCGAACGAGTAGCCAGAATCCACACTTCTCATAATTGAGATTTAAAACATCGGAGAGGTTTGAAATCCGAACCGGTCATAAATAGAAACCGAGAGTATTGCGATTTATTTGGTAACTATCAGAGATTGTTGTCGGCCGAAACAAAGTTCTTTAAATCGATCCAACCTCTCTAACTTGTTGCCGGTATCCAAGCTTATCAAAATTGCGATCTAAACCATCATTGAGGTACGAAATATGTACCAGTCATAAATACAAACCGGGATTATTATGATTCATTTGGTAACTATCTTGGCGTGTTGTTAGTTGAAACAAAACTCTTAAAAGCGATCCAACCTCCCAAACAAGTTGTATGTAGCCAAGCTTTCCTGAATTGCGATCTAAACCATCTCAAGGAATATAATCCGTACAGGTCAAAAATTCAAACTGGGAGTATTGCGATTCAAATGATAAATATCCTGGCATGTTTTCGATCGATGTGAAACTCTTAGAAGCGATCCAAACTCGCAAACGAGTTGCCGGTTTCCAACCTTTCATAATTGCGTTCTAAAGCATCGGAGAGGTACGAAATCTGTACCAATCAAAAATTAAAACTGACAGTATTGCGATTCATTTAGTAACTATCCTCGCATGCTGCCGGTCGTACAAAAACTCTTAGAAATGATACATCCTCTCGAACGAGTTGCCGGTAGCCAAACTTCTTAGAATTTCGATAGAAACCATCGGAGTGGTACATAATCCGTATTGATCAAAAATTCAAACCGGGAGTATTGCGATTCATTTGGTTACTATCTTGGCATGTTGCCGATTGAAACAAACTCTTAAAATTGATCCAACCTCTCGAACAAGTTGCATGTAAAGCTTTTCTGAATTACGATCTAAACCATCGGAGTGGAGCATAATCCGTACCGGTCAAAAATTCAAACTAGGAGTATTGCGATTTATTTATTACTATTCTAGCATGTTGTCGATCGAAGCAAAACTCTTAGAAGCGATCCAAACTCACAAACGAGTTGCCGGTATCCATCCTTTCATAATTGCGCTCTAAAGCATCAGAGATGTACGAAATCCGTACCAGTCAAAAATTAAAACCGGCAGTATTACGATTCATTTGGTAACAATCCTCGCATGTTGCCGGTCGTAACGAAACTCTTAGAAATGATACATCCTCTCATACAAGTATCCAGTTGCCAAACTTCTCAAAATTTTGATAAATATCATCGGAGAGGTACATAATCCGTACTTATCCCAGCATGTTGTCAGTCGGAACGAACTCTTAAAAACGATCCTACTTCTCAAACGCGTAGCCGGTATCCAAACTTCTCATAATTGCGGTCTAAAGCATCGGAGAGATTTGAAATCCGAAGCAGTAAAAAAAAGAAATCGGGAGTATTGCGATTTATTTGACAACTATCTTAGCAGGTTGTTGGCATAAACGAAACTCTTTAAATCAATCCAACCTCACAAACGTGTTCCCGGTATCATAGCTTCTCGGAATTGAAATCGAAAACATCATTGTGGTACGAGATATGTACCAGTCAAAAATATAAACCGGGAGTATTGCGATTTATTTGGTAACTATCTTGGCATGCTGTCGGCAGAAACAAAACTCTAAAAATCGATCCAACCTTTCGAACAAGGTGCATGTAGCCAAGGTTTCCTGAATTGCGATCTAAACAATCGAAGAGGTAAATAATCCATACAAGTCAAAAATTTAAATCAAAGGTATTACGATTCATTTTATAACTATCCTAGCATGTTATCGATCGAAGCGAAACTCTTAGAAGCGATCAAACCACACAAAGGAGTTGCCGGTATCAAACCTTTCATAATTGCGTTCTAAAGCATCGAAGAGGTACGAAATCTATACTTGTGAAAAATTAGAACTTGCAGTATTGCGATTCATTTGCTAACTATTCTAGCATGTTGTCGGTCGTAACGAAACTCTTTGAAATGATCAATCCTCTCAAACGAGTTACCGGTTGCCAAACTTCACAAAATTGCGATAGAAACTATCGGAGTGGTACATAATCCATTCCGGTCAAAAATTAAAACCGGGAGTATTGCGATTTATTTGGTAACTATCAAAGCATGTTGTCGGTCGAAACGAAACTATTAAAATCGATCCAACCACGCAAACGAGTTGCCGGTATACATGCTTCTCAAAATTACGGTCTAAAGCATCATGAGGTACGAAATATGTATCAGTCAAAAATACAAGCCGGGAATATTGCAATTCATTTGGTAACTATCCTAGCATGTTGTCGATTGAAACAAACTCTTAAAAATGATCCAAGATCTCAAACAATTTGCATGTAGCAAGCTTTTTTGAATTGCGATCTAAACCATCGTAGAGGTACATAATCCGTACCGGTCAAAAATTAAAACTGAGGGCATTTCGATTAATTTGATAATTATCCTAGCATGCTATTGATCGATGCGAAGCTCTCCTAGAAGCGATCCATCCTCACAAAGGAGTTGCTGATATCCAACCTTTCATAATTGCGTTCTAAAGCATCGGAGAGGTACGAAATCCGCACTTTTGTCAAATTAAAACCTGCAGTATTGCGATTCATTTGCTAACTATTCTAGCATGTTGTCGGTCGTAACAAAATACTTTGAAATGATCCATCCTCACAAACGAGTTGCCAGTAGCCAAAATTCTCAAAATTGCGATTGAAACCATCGGTGTGCTACATAGTCCGTACCGGCCAAAAATTTAAACCGGTAGCATTGCGATTCATTTGGTAACTATCCAAGAATATTGTCGGTCGAAACGAAACTCTTAGAAGTGATCCAAACTCACAAACGAGTTGCTGGTATCCAACCTTACATAATTGCGTTCTAAAGCATCGGAGAGGTACGAAATCCGAACCAGTCAAAAATTAAAACTGGCAGTATTGGGATTCATTTGGTAACTATCCTCGCATGCTGTCGGTCGTAACGAAACTCTTTGAAATGATCAATCCTCTCAAACGAGTTGCCGGTTACCAAACTTCACAAAATTGCGATAAAAACCATCGGAGTGGTACATAATCCATACCGGTCAAAAATTAGAACCTGGAGTATTGCGATTTATTTGGCAACTATCAAAGCATGTTTTCGGTCGAAATGAAACTATTAAAATCGATCCAACCTCTCAAACGAGTTGCCGGTATACATTCTTCTCAGAATTGCGGTCTAAATCATCATGAGGTACGAAATATGTATCAGTCAAAAATACAAGCCGGGAATATTGCAATTCATTTGGTAACTATCCTAGCATGTTGTCGGTTGAAACAAACTCTTAAAAATGATCCAACATCTCAAACAATTTGCATGTAGCAAGCTTTTTTGAAATGCGATCTAAACCATCGTAGAGGTACATAATCCATACCATTCCAAAATTCAAACTGAGGGTATTACGATTAATTTGATAACTATCCTAGCCTGCTACCGAACGAAGCGAAGCTCTTTGAAGCGATCCAACCTCACAAAGGAGTTACCGGTATCCAACCTTTCATAATTTCGTTCTAAAGCATCGGAGAGGTACGAAATCCGTACTTTTGAAAAATTAAAACCTGCAGTATTGCGATTCATTTGCTAACTATTCTAGCATGTTGTCGGTCGTAACGAATAACTATGAAATGATTCATCCTCTCAAACGAGTTGCCGGTAGCCAAACTTCTCAAAATTGCGATCGAAACCATCGGTGAGCTACATAGTCCGTACCGGTCAAAAATTTAAACCGGTAGCATTGCGATTCATTTGGTAACTATCCAAGAATATTGTCGGTCGAAGCGAAACACTTATAAGCGATCCAAACTCACAAACGAGTTGCCGGTATCCAACCTTACATAATTGCATTCTAAAGCATCGAAGAGGTTCGAAATCCGAACCAGTCAAAAATTAAAACCGGCAGTATTGCGATTAATTTGGTAACTATCCTCGCAAGCTATCGGTCGTAACGTAAAACTTTGAAATGATTCATCCTCTTATACAAGTTGTCGGTAGACAAACTTCTCAAAATTACGATTGAAACCATCGGAGAGGTACATAATTCGTACCGTTCAAAAATTCAAACTGGCAATATTGCGACTCATTTGATAACTATCCCAGTATGTTGTTGATCGAAGCAAAACTCTTAGAAGCGATCCAAACTCAAAATCGAGTTGCCGGCATCTAACCTTTCATAATTGTGTTCTAAAGCATCGGAGAGGTACGAAATCCGCACAAATAAAAAATTAAAACCGTCAGTATTGCGATTCATTTTGAAACTATCCTAGCATGTTGTCGGTCGTAACGAAACACTTTGAAATGATCCATCCTTTCAAACGAGTTGCCGGTTGCAAAACTTCTCAAAATTGCGATTGAAACCATCGGAGTGCAACATGATCCGTACCGGTCAAAAATGTAAACCGGGAGCATTGCGATTCATTTGGTAACTATCCAAGCATGTTGTCGGTCGAAGCGAAACACATAGATGCGATCCAATCTCACAAACGAGTTGCCGGTATCCAACCTTTCATAATTGCGTTCTAATGCATCGGAGAGGTTCGAAATCAGTACAAGTCAAAAATTAAAACCGGCAGTATTGCGACTCATTTGGTAACTATCCTAGCATGCTGTCAGTCGTAACGAAACACTTTGAAATGATCCATTCTCTCAAACAAGTTGCCGGTAGTAAAACTTCTTCGAATTTTGATAGAAACCATCGGAGTGGTACATAATCCGTACCGGTCAAAAATTTAAACCGGGAGCATTGCGATTTATTTGGTAACTATCCAAGCATGTTGTTGGTCGAAACGAACTCATAAAAACAATCCAACTTCTCTAACGAGTAGCCGGTATCCATATTTCTCAGAATCGCGATCTAAAGCATCGGAGAGGTTCGAAATCCGAACCAGTCATAAATTGAAGCCGGGAGTATTGCGATTTATTTGGTAACAATCTTAGCATGTTGTCGGTCGATACAAAACTCTTAAAATTGATCCAACCTCTCGAACGAGTTGCAGGTATCAAAGCTTCTTCGAATTGCGATCTAAAGCATCATAGAAGTACGAAATATGTACCAATCAAAAATTCAAACCGGGAGTATTGCCATTCCTATGGTAACTATCCTAGCATATTACCGGCTGAAACAGAACTCTTAAAATCGATCCAGCCTCTCAAACGAGTTGCATGTAGACATGCTTCTTTGAATTGAGATCTAAACCATCGGAGAAGTCCAAAATCTGTACCGATCAAAAATTCAAACTCGCAGTATTGCGTTTCATTTGATAACTATCCCAGCATGTTGTCGATCGTAGAAAACTTCGAAGCGATCCAACCTCACAAACGAGTAGCTGGTATCCACCTTTTCATAATTGATCCAACCTCTCAAACGTGTTATCGGTATCCAAGCTTCTCAGAATTGCAATCTAAAGCATCATAGAGGTGCGAAATATGTACCAGTAAAAAATTCAAACCGGGAGTATTGCGATTAATTTGATAACTATCCTGACATGTTTCGATCAAACCTCACAAACGAGTTGCCGGTATCCAACTTTTCATAATTGCTTTCAAAAGCATCGGAGAGGTACGAAATCCGTACCAGTGAAAAATTATAACCGGGAGTATTGCGATTCATTTGGTAACTATCCTAGCAAGTTGTGGGTCGTAACGAAACTCCTTGAAATGATACATTCTCTCAAATGAGTTGCCGGTAGGCAAATTTCTCATAATTGCGATAGAAACCATCGGAATGGTACAAAATCCGTACCGGTCAAAAATTCAAACCGGGAGAATTGCGATTCATTTAGTAACAATCCATGCATGTTGTCGGTCAAAACGGTACAACTTCTAAAATGTGTAACCGGAATCCAAACATCTTAGAATTGAGATCTAAAGCATCGGAGAGGATTGAAATCCGAACCAGTCATAAATATAAACCGTGAGTATTGCGATTTATTTGGTAACTATCCTAGCATGATGTCGGTCAAAACGAAACTCTTTAAATCGATCCAACCTCTCAAGCGAGTTGCCGGTAGCCAAACTTCTCAAAATTGCGATTGAAACCATCAGAGTGTTACATAATCTGTACCGGTCAAAAATTTAAACCGGGAGCATTGCGATTCATTTGGTAATTATCCAGGCATGTTGTCGGTCGAAACGAACTCATAATAACAATCCAACTTCTCTAACAAGTAGCCGGTATCCATATTTCTCAGAATCGCGATCTAAAGCATCGGAGAGGTTCTTATTTTGAACCAGTCAGAAATGGAAGCCGGGAGTATTGCGATATATTTGGTAACTATCTTAGCATGTTGTCAATCGAAACGAAACTCTTAAAATTGATCCAAGCTCTCAAAAGTGCTGCCGGCATCCAAGCTTCACCGAATTACGATCTAAAGCATCATAGAGGTAAGAAATATGTTCCAGTCAAAAATTTAAACCGGAAGTATTGCGATTCATTTGGTAACTATCCTATCATGTTGTCGGTTGAAACAGAACTCTTAAAAAATGTCCAACCTCTCTAACGAGTTGCATGTAGACATGCTTTTTTGAATTGAAATCTAAACCATCGGGGAGGTACATAATCCGTACCGGTCAAAAATTCAAACTGGGAGTATTGTGATTCATTTGATAACTATCCCTGCATGTTGTCGTTCGAAGAAAACTCTTAGAAGCGATCGAACCTCACAAACGAGTTGCCGATATCCAACCTTTCATAAATGCGTTCAAAGGCATCGAAGAGGTACGAAATCTGTACTAGTGAAAAAGTAAAACTGAGAGTATTGCGATTCATTTGATAACTATTATAGCATATTATCGGTCGTAACGAAACACTTAGAAATAGTACATCCTATCAAACGAGTTGCCGGTAGCCAAATTTCCCATAATTACAATAAAAACCATCAGAGTGGTACATAATCCACACCGGTCAAAAATTCAATCCGGGAGTATTACGATTCATTTGGCAACTATCCAAGCATGTTGTTGGTCGAAGCGATCCAACTTCTCAAACGAGTAGTCGGAATCCATATTTCTCATAATTGTGATTTAAAGCATCGGAGAGGTTTGAAATCCGAACCAGTCATAAATAGAAACCGAGAGTTTTGCGATTTACTTGGTAACTATCCGAGCATGTTGTCGGTCGAGACGAAACTCTTTAAATCGATCCAACCTCTCTAACTTGTTGCCGGTATCCAAGCTTCTCAGAATTGCGATCTAAACTATCATTGAGGTACGAAATATGTACCAGTCAAAAATACAAACCGGGAGTATTACGATTTATTTGGTAAATATCTTGGTATGCTGTCTGTTGAAACAAAACTCCTAAAAATAATCCAACCTCTCGAACAAGTTGCATGCAGCCAAGCTTTTCTGAATTGCGATCTAAACCATCTCAAGGTATATAATCCGAACCGGACAAAAATTAAAATTTGGAGTATTGCGATTCTTTTGATAACTATCCTAGCATGTTGTCGATCGATGCGAAACTCTTAGAAGCGATCCAAACTCACAAACGAGTTGCCAGCATCCATCCTTTCGTAATTGCGTTCTAAAGCATCGTAGAGGTACGAAATCCGTACCAGTCAAAAATTATAACCGGCAGTATTGTGATTCATTTAGTAACTATCCTCGCATGTTGCCGGTCGTAACGAAACTCTTAGAAATGATACATCTCCTCAAACGAGTTGCCGGTATCCAAACTTCTCAGAATTGCGATCTAAAGCATCGGTGAGGTTTTAAATCCAAACCAGTCATAAATAGAAACTGGGAGTATTGCGATTTATTTGGTAACTATCCTAGCATATTGCCGGTCGAAACGAAACTCTTTAAATCGATCCAACCTCTCAAACGTGTTGCCGGTATCCAAGCTTATCTGAATTGCGATCTAAAGCATCATTGAGGTACGAAATATGTACCAATAGAAAATACGATTCATTTGGTAACTATCTTGGCATGTTGTCGGTTGAAACAAGACACTTAAAAGAAATCCAATCTCGCGAAAAAGTTGCATGTAGCCAAGCTTTTCTGAATTGCGATCTAAACCATTGGAGAGGAACATAATCCGTACAGGCCAAAAATTCAAACTGGGAGTATTGCGATTCATTTTATTACTATCCTAGCATGTTGTTGATTGAAGCGATCCAAACTCACAAACGAGTTCCCGGTATCCAACCTTTCATAATTGAGTTCTAAAGCATCAGAGAGATGCGAAATCCGTACCAGTCAAAAATTAAAACCGGTAGTATTGCGATTCATTTGGTAACTATCGACGCATGCTGCAGGTCATACGAAACTTTTAGAAACGATACATCCTCCCAAACGAGTAGCCGGTAGCCAAACTTCCCAGAATTTTGATAGGAACCATCGGAGTGGTACATAATCCGTACCGGTCAAAAATTCAAACCGGGAGCATTGCGATTTATTTGTTAGCTATCCAAGCTTGTTGTCGGTCGAAACAAACTCTTAAAAACGATCCAACTTCTCAAACGAGTAGCCGGTATCCAAACTTCTCAGAATTGCGATCGAAAGCATCGGAGAGGTTTTAAATCCGAACCAGTCATAAATTGAAACCGGGAGTATTGTGATTTATTTGGAAATTATACTAGCATATTGTCGCCCGAAACGAAACTCTTTAGAGCGATCCAACCTCTCAAACGTGTTGCCGGTATCATAGCTTCTCAGAATTATTATATAAAGCATCATAGAGGTATGAAATATATACCAGTGAAAATACAAACCGGGAGTATTGCAATTCATTTAGTAACTATCTTGGCATGTTGTCGGCTGAAACAAAACTCTTAAAATCGATCCAACCTCTCGAACAAGTTGCATGTAGCCAAACTTTTCTGAATTGCGATCTAAACCATCGGAGAGGAACATAATCCGTACAGGTCAAAAATTCAAACTGGGAGTATTGCGATTCATTTTAATACTATCCTAGCATGCTGTCGATCGAAGCGAAACTCTTAGAAGCGATCCAAACTCATAAACGAGTTGCCGGTATCTAACTTTTTATTAATGCGTTCTAAAGCATCAGAGAGGTACGAAATCCGTGCCAGCCAAAAATTAAAACTGGCAGTATTGCGATTCATTTGGTAACTATCCTCGCATGCTGACTGTCGTAACGAAACTTTTAGAAAAGATTCATCCACTCAAACGAGTAGCCGGTAGCCAAACTTCTCAGAATTTCGATAAAAACCATCGGAGTGGTACATAATCAGTACCGGTCAAAAATTCAAACCGGGAGCATTGCGATTCATTTGGTAACTATCGAAGCATGTTGTCGGTCGAAATGAACTCCTAAAAACGATCCAACTTCTCAAACGAGTAGCCGGTATTCAAACTTCACAAAATTGCGATCTAAAACATCGGAGAGGTTTTAAATCCGAACCAGTCATAAATAGAAACCGGGAGTATTGCGATTTATTTGGTAACTATCCTAGCATATTGTCGGTCGAAACAAAACTCTTTAAATCGATCCATCCTCACAAACGTGTTCCCGGTATCATTGCTTCCCGGAATTGCGATGTAAAGCATCATTGAGGTAAGAAATATGTACCGGTCAAAAATACAAAGCGGAAGAATTGCGATTCATTTTATTACTATCCTAGCATGTTGTCGATCGAAGAGAAACTCTTAGAAGCGATCCAAACTCACAAACGAGTTGCCGGTATCCAACCTTTCGTAATTGGGTTTAAATGCATCGGAGAGGTACGAAATCCGTACCAGTCAAAAATTAAAACCTGCAGTATTGCGATTCATTTGGTAACTATCCTCGCATGCTGCAGGTCCCAACGAAACTTTTAGAAATGATACATCCTCTGTAACGAGTAGCCGGTAGCCAAACTTCTCAGAATTTCGATAGAAACCATCGTAGTGGTACATAATCCGTACCGGTCAAAAATTCAAACCGGGAGCATTGCATTTCATTTGGTAATTATCCAAAAATGTTTTCTGTCGAAACGAACTCTTAAAAATGATCCAACTTCTCAAACCAGTACCCGGTATCCAAACTTCGTAGAATTGCGATCTAAAGCATCGACGAGGTTTTAAATCCGCCAGTCATAAATAGAAACCGGGAGTATTGTAATTTATTTGGTAACTATCCTAGTATATTGTCTGCCGAAACGAACCTCCTTAAATCGATCCGACCTCTCAAACGTGTTGCCGGTATCATAGCTTCCCGGAATTGCGATCTAAAGCATCATTGAGGTACGAAATTTGTACCAGTCAAAAATACAAACCAGGAGTATTGCGATTCATTTGGAAACTATCTTGGCAAATTGTCGGTTGAAACAAAATTCTAAAAATCGATCCAACCTCACGAACAAGTTGTATGTAGCCAAGCTTTATCTGAATAGCGATCTAAACCATCGGAGAGGAACATAATCCTGACCAGGTAAAAATTCAAGCCGAGGGTATTACACTTCATTTGATAACTATCCTATCATGTTATCGATCGAAGCGAAACTCTTAGAAGCGATCCAACCTCACAAACGAGTTGCCGGTATCCAACCTTTCATAATTGCGTTCTAAAGCATCGAAGAGGTACGAAATTCGTACAAGTGAAAAATTAAAACCGGCAGTATTGCGATTCATTTGGTAACTATCCTCGCACGCTGCTGGTCGTAACAAAACTTTTAGAAATGATACATCCTCTCAAACGAGTAGCCGGTTGCCAAACTTCTCAGAATTTCGATAAAAACCATCGGTGTGGTGCATAATCCGTACCGGTCAAAAATTCAAACCGGGAGCATTGCGATTCATTTGGTAACTATCCAACATGTTGTCGGTCGAAACGAACTCAAAAACAATCCAACTTCTCAAACGAGTTGCCGGTATCCAAACTTCTCAGAATTGCGATCTAAAGCATCAGAGAGGTTTTAAATCCGAACAAGTCATAAATTGAAGCCGGGAGAATTTCGATTGATTTGGTAACTATCCTAGCATATTGTCGGTCAAAGCAAAACTCTTTAAATCGATCCAGCCTCTCAAACGTGTTGCCGGTATCATAGCTTTTCGAAATTGCGATCTAAAGCATCATTGAGGTACGAAATATGTACCAGTCAAAAATTCAAAGCGGGAAAATTGCAATTAATTTTATTACTATCCTAGCAAGTTGTCGATCGAAGCGAAACTCTTAGATGCGATCGAAACTCACAAACGAGTTGCCAGTATCCAACCTATCTTAATTGCGTTCTAAAGCATCGGAGAGGTACGAAATCCGTACCAGTCAAAAATTTAAACCGGCAGTATTGCGATTCATTTGGTAACTATCATCGCATGCTGCCGGTCGTAACGAAACTTTTAGAAATGATAGATCCTCTCAAACGATTAGCCGGTGGCCAAACTTCTCAAAATTTCGATGAAAACCATCAGAGTGGTACATAATCCGTACCGGTCAAAAATTCAAACCGTGAGCATTGCGATTCATTTGGTAACTATCCAACATGTTGTCGGTCGAAACGAACTCAAAAACAATCCAACTTCTCTAACGAGTAGCCGGTATCCATATTTCTCAGAATCGCGATCTAAAGCATCGGAGAGCTTCGAAATCCAAACAAGTTGCAAGTAGCCAAATTTCTCAGAATTGCAATAGCAACTATCGGAGTGGTACATAATCTATACCGGTCAAAAATTCAAGCCGGGAGCATTGCGATCCATTTGGTAACTATCTAGGCATGCTGTCGGTCGAAATGAACTCTTAAAAATGATCAAACTTCTCAAACTAGTAGCCGGTATCCAAACTTCTCAGAATTACGATTTAAAGCATCGGAGAGGTTTGAAATATGAACCAATCATAAATAGAAACCGGGAGTATTGCGATTTATTTGGTAACTATCCAAGCATGTTGTCGGGCAAAACGTAACTTTTTAAATCGATCCAACCTTACAAACGTGTTATCGGTATCCAAGCTTCTCTGAATTGCGATCTAAAGCATCATTGAGGTACAAAATATGTACCAATCGAAAATACAAACCTCCCAACTTTGCAATACATTTGGTAACTATCTTGGCATGTTGTCGATTGAAACAAAACGCTTAAAAGCGATCCAATCTCTCGAACAAGTTGCATGTAGCCAAGCTTTTCTGAATTGCGATCTAAACCATCGGAGAGGAACATAATTCGTACCAGTCAAAAATTAAAACCGACAGTATTGCGATTCATTTGGTAACTATCCTAGCATGTTGTCGGTCGTAATTTTTTTTTAGAAATGATCCATCACCTCAGACGATTTCCCGGTAGCCAAACATCTCAGAATTGCGATAGAAACCATCGAAGTGGTACATAATCCGTACCAGCCTAAAATTCAAACCCGGAGTATTGCGATTCATTTGGTAACTATTCAAGCATGTTGTCGGTCAAAACGAACTCATAAAAACAATCCAAATTCTAAAACAAGTAGCCGGTATCCATATTTCCCAGAATCGCGATCTAAAGCATCGGAGAGGTTCGAAATCCGAACCAATCATAAATAGAAGCCGGGAGTATTGCGATTTATTTGGTAACTATCCAAGCTTCCCAGAATTGCGATCTAAAGCATCATAGAGGTACGAAATATGTACCATTCAAAAATTCAAACCGAGAGTATTGCGATTCATTTGGTAACTATCCTATCATGTTGTCGGTTGAAACAGAACTCTTAAAAAAGGTCCAACCTCTCAAACGAGTTGCATGTAGACATGCATTTTTGAATTGAGATAAAAACCCTCGGAGAGGTACATAATCCGCATCGTTCAAAAATTCATACTGGGAGTATTGCGATTCATTTGATAACTATCCCCGCATGTTATCGATTGAAGAAAAATCTTAGAAGCGATCCAAACTCACAAACCAGTTGCCGGTATCCAACCTTTCATAATTGTGCTCTAAAGCATCGGAGAGATACGAAATCTGTACCGGTCAAAAATTTAAACTTGGAGTATTGCGATTCATTTAATAACTATCCCAGCATGTTGTCGATCGAAGAAAACTCTTTGAAGTGATCCAACCTCACAAACGTGTAGCTGGTATCCAACTTTTCATAATTGCGATCTAAAGCATCGGAGAGGTATGAAATCCGTACCAGTAAAAAATTAAAACCGACAGTATTGTAATTCATTTGGTAACTATCGTAGCATGTTGTCCGTCATAACGAAACTCTTTGAAATGATTCATCCTCTAAAACGAGTTGCCGTTAGCCAAACTTCTCAAAATTGCGATATAAACCATGGGATTGGTACATAATATGTACCGGTTAAAAATTCAAACCGGGAGCATTGCGGATCATTTGGTAACTATCCAAGCATGTTCTCGGTCGAAACAAGCTCATAAAAACAATTGAACTTCTCAAACGAGTAGCCAGTACCCATACTTTTCAAAATTACGATCTGAGGCATCGAAGAAGTTTGAAATCCGAACCAGTCATAAATAAAAACCGGGAGTATTTCGATTTATTTGATAACTATCCAAGCATGTTGTCGGTCGAATCAAAAATCTTTAAATCGATCCAACCTCACAAACCTGTTGCCGGTATCGAAGCTTCTCAGAATTGCGATCTAAAGCATCATTAAGGTACGAAATATGTACCAGTCAAAAATATAAACCGGGAGTATTGCGATTCATTTGGTAATTATCTTGGCATGTTGTCAGTTGAAACAAAACTTTTAAAAATGATCCAACCTCTCGAACAAGTTGCATGTAGCCAAGCTTTTCTGAATTGCGATCTAAACCATCGGAGAGGTACATAATCTGTACCGGTCAAAAATTCAAACTGAGGGTATTACGATTCATTTGATAATTATCCATGCATGTTATCGATCGAAGTGAAACTCTTTGATGTGATGTAACCTCACAAACGAGTTGCCGGTATCCAACCTTTCATAATTACAATCTAAAGCATCGGAGAGGTACGAAATCCGTACCAGAGAAAAATTAAAACTGGCAGTATTGCGATTCATTTGGTAACTATCAAAGCATGTTGTCAGTCATAACGAAACTCTTGGAAATGGTCCATCCTCTCAAACGAGTTGGGGTATGAGGCAGATCTTCTTCCATATCTCATTTACTCCCTTAATTTTTGGATCCTGCCTAAAATCAAGGACTTAATGCATGGGTTGATCTTTGAGGATTTTTGTTTCAAGACCATATGTGGCTCCCTTAGCAATGAGTATCTTATTACTACTAGTGAGGTGGCACCTATTATCATAGTACTACATTACACCCTCTGGTACAGAGAGCTGGTCTTAGGATGCGCTATAATTATAGGCAAACGATTTATGGAACAATCTTCTGGTTGTAATTGTGAGTTTGCAAAAATTTTAAGAGTTATGAGGAATGAGGCAGATCTATTGATCCTAAGACTATTTCCATACCTCAAAGATTCTAAAAAATTTTGGGATCACATATCTAAAAGCAAAAATCCTTCTATTACTGTTTATTATGGTAATAAGAAGATTATTGAGACAAACCTTTGGAAAGGGAAATTTACCGATCCTTATTGTAATAGTAAATAATTGCAACAAGTATACAGGTTATCTCTATGCTTATTGTAAAGGGCTGATTGTAATAGGAGAATTCTATGTGAAATTTTGTGCCAGCAAGAACATGAAGGCAAAGGTAGAGGAATGTAGGAGAGTTTGGTGCTCTAAGCAAGGTAACAATAAAACTCAAGGTTATGTATAAGCTTGCTGCCTGGAATGTAAGGGGTTTAAACTGCTCTATTAAGCAAAAAGAAGTTACTAGAATTATTCAGAAACATGATATCTCTCTTATGGGCCTTCTTGAAACTTAAATTAGAAAGGATTGTTTTACTGCTATTACTAATAGAATGTGCCCTTCATGGATTTGTGAAGGGAATTTTGAGGTTGGTAATAAGAGTAGAATGATCTTGTGTTGGAATCCTAATTTGTTTTCTATTGTTGTGATTGGTAGGACCCAACAAGCTTTTCACTGTACTGTGGAGTGGCAGGATAATTCCATTCTTGTATCCTTGATTTATGGTTCTAATGAGAGCAGTTGTAGGGAAGCTCGGTGGAGGGATCTTTCTCTTCTTAAAAGCAATATTCAAAAGCCTTGGATCCTGCTAGGTGACTTCAACAGCCCATTTAACTCTCAAGATAAGCTAGGAGGAAGAGAAGTTCATGATACTGTAATTATTATGTACCAAAATCAAATGCTCAATAACAAGCTCAGTGACCTCAACTACAAAGGAAGTTATTTCACATGGAGCAACAAGCAGAGAGGCAGCAACAACATTCAAAGTAAAATTGACAGAATTTTGATTTCTGAGGAATGGAGCAACAAATATAGGGCAGCTGAAGGGGAATTTTTGCTACCTGGAATCTCTAATCATTGTCCCATGGTTGTAAGGATTAAGGAGGACACCGCTAAAGGTAAGAAGAGCTTTAAATACTTTAATTATTGGGCCTAAGAAGAAGGGTTCCAAGAGCTCATAGCAGATGCTTTTAGAGGGCACCCTACTGGCAATGCTCTCTTCACTCTACACTCAAAACTTAATAATGCTAAATCTGCTATGAGAGATTGGAGCAAGGCTAAAATTTGTAATGTTGAGAATAAAGTGAAAGAAGCTAGATGCTTACTTGACCACATTCAGGCTAACTTGCTGGTGGACCCTACTAATGAGATTTTGATGAGAGAGGAAAAAAAATGCTATATACAACTTCACAACTCTAGCCAAAAAAGAGGAGTCTTACCTTAGACAAAAGGCCAGGGTTGACTGGCTTACTATGGGATACACTAATTCTAGCTACTTTCATAGAGCAATTAAGGGAAGGAGAGCAAGGAATGCTATCTTGAGTATCAAGGATGAGCAAGACAACACTATTTATGAACCTACCCTAATAGCTAAAGAAGCTGTTAATTACTTCAAGCATATTCTAGGCCAGGGAAAGGTTGATATTGACATTGAGAAGATTCGAGGGCTTAATTTTAAAAATAAAATTCAAAATGAGGATAAGGCTAGCTTAGAGAAAAAAGTTTCAGATGAAGAGATTGAGCTAGCCTTGTTCTCTATTAGTGATGATAAGGCCCCAGGCCCTGATGGGCTAAATGCCCACTTTAACAAAAGTACTTGGAAGAGAATTAAGAAAGTTTTTTGTAAAGGTATTAACAACTTTTTTAGGAAGGGTAGGATGCTTAAACAAATTAATACTATAGTGGTTGCCCTTGTTCCAAAGACCCTTAATCCCAATACTTTTGTGGATTATAGGCCTATATCTTGTTGTAATGTGACCTTCAAAGTTATATCTTAGATCTTAATGACTAGACTTAAAAGAGTGTTGCCCCCTCTCATTAGTAGTTATCAAGCTGCTTTTGTTGAAGGTAGAAGCATTACAGATAACCTTATGATTAGTCATGAACTGCTTAGGAATTATCATAGAAGCTCTAATAAAACTGATTGCACAGCCAAAATAGATCTTAGGAAGGCCTATGTATGACCTAGTTCAATGGGAGGCCATTGAAACTATTTTGAGTGTTCTGGGCTTCCCTAAAGTTTATATTGGCTGGGTTATGGAATGTGTGTCTACAGCCTCTTACTCCATCTCTGTGAATGGTTCTCAAGAGGGGTTCTTCCAAGGTAAGAGAGGTCTCAGACAAGGTGACCCCATATTTCCTTATTTATTTGTGCTCATAATGGAAACTTATGGTTTATTGCTAGCTGAATCAGTGGATACAGGTATGTTTGATCTCCATAGTAAGTGTTCTAACCCCACTATTACTCACCTTGCATTTGCAGATGATTTGCTAGTATTTTTCAAAGGAAATGTGAACTCAGCCAACTCTATCAGAGCTAGTCTGGCTACTCTAAATAGAATTAGTGAACTAGAGGTTAATCTCTCCAAATCTGCTATTTATTTTTTAGGGACAGATGATGTGAACCAACAACAACTTGTCGCAACTCTGGGTTTCAACATAGGCACTCTGCCTTTTAAGTACCTTTGAGTGCCTCTTATCTCCACAAGGCTTAAGGCTAGGGACTGCAACATTTTGGTGGAGAGGATTATTTCAAGGATACACTCTTGGAGGTATTCTTATCTTTCATTTGCAGGTAAGCTCCAATTAATCAAATATGTTCTTAACTCTATACATATATATTGGACTAGCTTATTTATTTTGCCTAAAAAGATCATGAACCAAATTGAGAACACTTTCTCTAAATTCCTATGGCATGTAAATAAAAAGAAGAGCTGTTCCTATAAGGTGGAATAGCCTTTGCTACCCTAAGGAAAAAGGAGGATTAGGTTTAAGAAGTCTAGAAAAGTGGAATGAGGCTGCTATTATGAGGCATCTCTGGAAGTTGGCCTCTAAAAGTGAGTCTATATGGGCCAAATGGGCTGATACAAACTTACTTAGAAAAAGAAATATTTGGTCTATTGATATACCTAGAGATTGCTCCTGGTGTTGGAAGAAAATTCTTAAGATAAGAGATAAAGCTAAGCTTATGATCAAACACCTTATTAACAAAGGAGAGCAAACCAGTTTCTGGAATGACCCGTGGCATGAGAAAGGTATCCTCTTGAATAAGTTTAGACAACATCACAGGTATGACTCCTACCTCAAACTTGATACTAAAGTTTCTACTTTCATTATTGATGGGGAATGGTCTGTTCCTCCACATATCTATTATGATCTACCTGATATCATGAATAGCCTGCCCCAAATTGTAGCTAGCAATACTAACTATGAACTCCTAATACGATAGGTGTCTATACTGTTTGTGATACTTATGAGCACATAAGGCAGTCTAGAATTAGATTGACTTGGACTACAATTTGCTGGAACTCATATGTCATTCCAAAACAAGGGTTTACAGTTTGGCAGGCTATAAAAGGAATCTTGGCTACTCAGGATAGGCTTGTTCAAAGGCATGTGTTGAGCACTTCTCTTTGTACTTTTTGGAAAAATGCCCCTGAAAGTACATCTCATTTACTTATGGACTGTGTTTTCTCTTATGATATATGGTCTAAAATTCTTGCTATTTCTGGATTTTATAGGCACATTGAAGATTTTTATGAAGAAGTGGAATGGCTCACAAAATTGAAAAAAAATGATACTGTTACAAAGATTGTGCACACCAGTTTATGCTCCTTTGTGTACCATATATGGAGAATAAGGAATGATGTTGTCTTCAGGAACAAGTTTAGCAATTGCCCTAAGGAGATTAGACAAATCACAAATGATGCTTATACAAGGTTGAATGCCACTATTGTCAGAGCAGCTGATACTGCAAGGAACAGAGAGTGTTGTGGAGCTTGGCACCTACACCCAGACTATGTTCTACCTAAAACTGTACTTTTATCATGGGACCCACCTCCACAGGGTATCTGTCTTCTTAATTCTGATGGGTCTTATACTAACTCAAGAGGAGGGACTGGAGGCATTATAAGGAATTCTGAAGGTATAGGCATAATAGCCTATGCAGGAATGTTAGAGCCTGTTGATAATGTGCTTCATGAGATGCAAGCTATTTTACAAGGGTTTGAAACTGCTGTGAACTTGGGACTCCCAAGACTGTGGGTGAATACTGATTCAACTTGCATGGTGTCTTACTTGAGAGATGGAGTCATCCCACCATGGAGGTGTTTACATACTTATAATGCTCTATTGACTATGATCCTAAGGTTCGAGGAATTCAAAAATTTTGACAAATTTAGAGAAGTGAATGAATGTGCAAATTTTCTTGTTGGATACCTGACATGTAATAGTTATGTGACTTATACTCCTAGCTCTCTTCCAATGGAACTGTATAGGTATATAGATAAGGATAGAAGGGGTAAATCAGTCATTAGGATGTAATTCTTTCTATCTTGCTATATAACTGGTCATGGGGTCCGCCTAACCCTATTTTCCTTTTGCAAAAAAAAACTTCTCAAAATTGCGATAGAAACCATTGGAGTGGTACATAATCTGTACCGGTCGAAAATTCAAACCGGGAGCATTGCGATTCATTTGGTAACTATTCAAGCATGTTGTCGGTCGAAATGAACTCATATAAACAATCCAACTTCCCAAACGAGTAGCCGGTATCCATACTTCTCAGAATCGCGATCTAAAGCATCATAGAGGTTCGAAATCTGAACCAGCATTAATTAAAACCTAGAGTATTGCGATTTATTTGGTAACTATCCTAGTATGTTGTCGGTCGAAACGAAACTCTTTAAATCGATCCAACTTCTCGAACGAGTAGCCGGTATCCAAACTTCATAGAATTGGGATCTAAAGCATCGGAGAGGTCTGAAATCCGAACCAGTCATAAATAGAAACCGAGAGTATTGCGATTCATTTGGTAACTATCTTGGCATGTTGTCGGTTGAAACAAAACTTTTAAAAACGATCCAACCTCTCGAACATGTTGCATGTAGCCAAGTTTTTCTTAATTGCGATCTAAACCATCGGAGAGGTACATAACCCGCACCGGTCAAAAATTCAAACTGAGGGTATTGCGATTCATTTGATAACTATCCAAGCATGTTATCGATCGAGGAGAAACTCTTATAAGCGATCCAGCCACACAAACGAGTTGCCGGTATCTAGCCTTTCATAATACGATCTAAATTATCGGAGAGGTACGAAATCCGTACCATTGAAATATTAAAGCCGGCAGTATTGCGATTCATTTGGAACTATCGTAGCTTGTTGTCAGTCGTAACGAAACTCTTTGAAATGATCAATCCTCTCAAACTTCTCAAAATTGAGATAGAAACCATGGGAGTGGTACATAATCCGTACCGGCCAAAAATTAAAACCGGGAGCATTGCGATTCATTTGGTAACTATCCATGCAAGTTGTCGGTCGAAACAAACTCATATAATCAATCCAACTTCTCTAACAGCTAGTCGGTATCCATATTTCTCAAAATTGTGATCTAAAGCATCGGATAGGTTCGAAATATGAGCCAGTCATATATAGAAGCCGTAAGTATTGCGATTTATTGGGTAACTATCCTGGCATGTTGTCGGTCGAAACCAAACTCTTTAAATTGATTCAACCTCTCAAACGTGTTGCCGCTATCCAAGCTTCTCGGAATTGCGATTTATTTGGTAACTATACTAGCATGTTGCCGGTTGAAACAGAACTCTTAAACGAGTTGCATGTTGACATGCTTTTCTGAATTGAGATCTAAACCATCGGAGAGGTACATAATCCGTACTGGTCAAAATTTTAAACTGGGATTATTGCGATTCAATTGATAACTACCCTAGCATGTTGTCGATCGAAGTGAAACTTTTAGAAGCGATCCAAAGTCACAATCGAGATGCTGGTATCCAACCTTTTATAATTGCGTTCTAAAGCATCGGAGAGGTTCGAAATCCTTATCAGTCACAAATTTAAATTGGCAGTATGGCGATTCATTTGGTAACTATCCTCGTATGTTGTCGGTTATAACGAAACTCTTAGAAATGATACATCCTCTCAAACGAGTTGTCGGTGCCCAATTTCTCAGAATTTTGATAGAAATTATCGGAGAGGTACAAAATCCATACCGGTTAAAGATTCAAATCGGGTGCATTGCGATTTATTTGGTAACTCTCCAAGCATGTTGTCGGCCGAAACGCACTCATTAAAACAATCCAACTTCTCAAACGTGTAGCCGGTATCCATACTTCTCAGAATCGCGATCTAAAGCATCAAAGAGGTTCGAAATATGTACCAGTCAAAAATTCAAACCGAGACTATTGCGATTCATTTGGTAACAATCCTAGCATGTTGTCAGTTGAAACAGAACTCTTTAAAAAGGCCCAACCTCTAAAATGAGTTGCATGTTGGCATGCCTTTTTGAATTGAGATCTAAACCATCGGAGAGGTACATAATTCGTACCGGTCAAAAATTCAAACAGGGAGTATTGCTATTCATTTCATAACTATCGTAGCATGTTGTCGTTCGAAGAGAAACTCTTTGAAGCGATCCAAACTCAAAAATGAGTAGCTTGGTATCCAATTTTTCATAATTGCATTATAAAGCATCGGAGAGTTACGAAATCGGTACCAGTGAAAAATTAAAACCGGCAGTATTGCGATTTATTTGATAACTACCCTAGCATGTTGTCGGCCGCAACGAAACTTATAGAAATGATACATCCTCTCAAACGAGTTGCCGG
Organism: Kingdonia uniflora; assembly: GCA_014058105.1. Taxonomy (NCBI): domain Eukaryota; kingdom Viridiplantae; phylum Streptophyta; class Magnoliopsida; order Ranunculales; family Circaeasteraceae; genus Kingdonia; species Kingdonia uniflora. The sequence goes on along the minus strand of JACGCM010001873.1, from coordinate 108,820 downwards.
TGGCCAAATATCTCGTAATTGTGATAGAAACCATCGGAGTGGTACAAAATCCGTACCGGAAAAAAATTCATACCGGGAGAATTGCGATTCATTTCGAAACTTCAAGAGCATGTTGTCGGTCGAAAAAAAACTCTTAAAAAAGATCCAACCTCACAACCGAGTTGCATGTAGGCATGTTTTTTTAAATTGAGATCTAAAGCATCGGAGAGGTTTAAAATCCGAACCAGTTTTAAATAGAAGCCGAGAGTATTGCGATTTATTTGGTAACTGTTCTAGCATATGGTCGGTTGAAGCAGAACTCTTAAAAAAGATCCAACCTCTCAAACGAGTAGCATGTAGGCATGGTTTTTTAAATTGAGATTTAAACCATCGGAGAGGTACATAATCCGTACCGGTCAAAAAATCAAACATGGAGTATTGCGATTCATTTGATAACTATCATAGCATGTTATCGATCGAAGAAAGCTCTTTGAAGCGATCCAACCTCACAAACGAGTAGGTGGTATCCAACTTTTCATAATTGCGTTCTAAAGCATCGGAGAGGTACGAAATTCGTACCAGTAAAAAAATTAAAACCGGCAGTATTGCGATTCATTTGTTAAATATCGTAGCATGTTGTCAGTCGTAACGAAACTCTTTGAAATGACCCATCCTCTCAAACGAGTTCCCGACTGCCAAACTTCTCAAAATTGGGATAGAAACCATTGGAGTGGTACATAATCCTTACCAGTCAAAAATTCAAACCAGAAGCATTACGATTCATTTGGTAACTATCCATGCATGCTGTCGGTCGAAAAAAACTCATAAAAATAATCCAACATCTATAACGAGTTGCCGGTATCCATTTCACTCAAAATCACGATCTAAAGCATCAGAGAGGTTCGAAATACGAACCAATCATAAATAAAGGATGGGAGTATTGCGATTTATTTGGTAACTATCCTACCATGTTGTCGGTTGAAACGAAAATCTTTAAATCGAACCAACCTCACGTGTTGCTGGTATCGAAGCTTCCTGGAATTGTAATTTATTTGGTAACTACCCTAGCATGTTGTAGGTTGAAACAAAAATCTTAAACCGATCCAACCTCTCAAACGAGTTACATGTAGACATGCTTTTTTGAATTGAGATATAAACCTTTGGAGAGGTACATAATCCGTACCTGTCAAAAATTCTAACTGAGGGTATTACGAATCATTTGATAACTATTCTAGCATCTTATCGATCGATACGTAACTCTTTGAAGCGATCCATCCTCACAAACGATTTGCCGGTATCCAACCTATCATAATTGCGTTCTAAAGCATCAGAGAGGTACGAAATCCGTACTTGTGAAAAATTAAAACTAGCAGTATTGCGATTCATTTGGTAACTATCTTAGCATGTTATCGGTCGTATCGAAACTCTTAGAAATGATCCATCATCTCAAACGTGTTACCAGTAGCCAAATTTCTCAAAATTACCATACAAACCATCGGAGTGGTACATAATCCGTACCGGTCTTAAATTCTAACCGGGAGTATTGCGAATCATTTGATAACTATCCCAGCATGTTGTCGATTGAAGTATACTCTTAGAAGCGATCCAACCTCACAAACGAGTAGCCGGTATCCAACCTTTCATAATTACGCTCTAAAGCATCGGAGACTTACGAAATCCGTACCAATGAAAAATTAAAACAGGCAGTACTGCGATTGATTAGGAAACTATCGTAGCATGTTGCCCGTCGTAACGGAACTCTTTCAATTGATCCATCCTCTCAAACGGGTTGGTAAAAAAACTTCTAAAAATTGCGATAGAAACCATTGGAGTGGTACATAATCCGTACCGGTCAAAAATTCAAACTGGCAGTATTGCGGTTTATTTGGTAACTTCTAAAAATTGCGTTCTAAAGCATCGGAAAGGTACGAAATCCGTACCAGTGAAAAATTAAAACTGGCAGCATTGCGGTTTATTTGGTAACTATCCTAGCAAGTTGTCGGTCCTAACGAAACTCTTTAAAATTTTGATGGAAACCATCGGAGTGGTACATAATCCGTACCACTAAAAAATTTAAACCGGGAGTATTGCGATTCATTTTGTAACGATCCGAGCATGTTGTCGGTCGAAACAATCTCTTAAAATCGGTCCAACTTCTCAAACGAGTAGCCGGTATCCAAACTTCTTAGAATTGCGATCTAAAGCATCAGAGAGGTTTAAAATCCGAACCAGTCATAAATAGAAACCGAAAGTATTACGATTCATTTGGTAACTATCTTGGCATGTTGTCGGTTGAAACAAAACTTTTAAAAACGATCCAATCTCTCGAACTTGTTGCACGTAGCCAGCTTTTCATAATTGCGATCTAAACCATCGGAGAAGTACATAGCCCGTACCGGTCAAAAATTCAAACTGAGGGTATTGCAATTCATTTAATAACTATCATTGCATGTTATCGATGGAAACAAAATTCTAATAAGCGATCCAACCTCACAAACGAGTTGCCGGTATCCAACCTTTCATAATTACGATCTAAATCATCGGAGAGGTACGAAATCCGTGCCGGTCAAAAATTCAAACTGGGAGTATTGCGATTTATTTGATAACTATCACCGCATTTTATCGATCAAAGAATACTTTTAGAAGCGATCCAACCTCACAAACGAGTAGCTGGTATCCAACGTTTTATAATTGCCCTCAAAAGAATCGGAGAGGTACAAAATCCGTACCAAAAAGAAATTGAAACTGGCTGTATTACGATTTATTTGGTAACTATCCTAGCAAGTTGTCGGTCGTAACGTAACTCTTAGAAATGATAAACCTCTCAAACGTGTTGCCAGTAGCCAAATTTCTCATAATTGCAATAGAAACCATCGGAGTGGTAAATAATCCGTACCGGTAAAAAATTTAAACCGGGAGCATTGCGATTCATTTGGAAACTGTCCAACATGTTTTCGGTCGAAACAAACTCATAAAAGCAATCCAACTTCTCTAACGAGTAGCCAGTATCCATATTTCTCGGAATCGCGGTCTAAAGCATCGGAGGGGTTCGAAATCCGGACCAGTCATAAATAGAAGCCGGGAGTATTGCGATATATTTGGTAATTAACCTAGCAGGTTGTCGGTCAAACGAAACTCTTAAAATCGATCCAACCTCTCAAACGAGTTTCCGGTATCCAAGTTTCTCAGAATTGCGATCTAAAGCATTATAGAGGTACGAAATATGTACCATTCAAAAATTCAAACCGGGCGGCTTGCGATTAATTTGGTAACTATCCTAGTATGTTGTCGTTGAAACAAAACTCTTAAAAATGATCCAACTATTCAAACGATTGCATGTGGACATGCCTTTTAGAATTGAGATCAAAACCATCGGAGAGGTACGTAATCCGTACCGGCCAAAAATTTAAACTGGGATTATTGCGATTTATTTGATAACTATCTCCGCATTATATCGATCAAAGAAAACTATTAGAAGCGATCCAACCTCACAAACGAGTAGCTGGTATCCAACGTTTTATAATTGCGTTCTAAAACATCGTATAGGTACAAAATCCGTACAAAAAAAAAATTAAAACTGGTTGTATTGCGATTTATTTGGTAACTATCCTAGCAAGTTGTCTGTCGTAACGAAACTCTTAGAAATGATAAACCTCTCAAACGTGTTGCCAGTAGCCAAATTTCTCAAAATTGCAATAGAAATCATCGGAGTGGTACATAATCTGTACCGGTCAAAAATTCAAGCCGGGAGCATTGCGATTCATTTGGAAACTGTCCAACATGTTTTCGGTCGAAACGAACTCATAAAAGCAATCCAACTTCTCTAACGACTAGCCAGTATCCATATTTCTCGGAATCGCGGTCTAAAGCATTGGAGAGGTTCGAAATCCGGACCAGTCATAAATAGAAGCCGGGAGTATTGCGATATATTTGTTAACTAACCTAGCAGGTTGTCGGTCGAAACGAAACTCTTCAAATCGATCCAACCTCCCCAACGAGTTTCCGATATCCAAGCTTCCCAGAATAGCGATCTAAAGAATTATTGAGGTACGAAATATGTACAAGTCAAAAATTTAAACCGGGAGTATTGCGATTCAATTGGTAACCTTCCAAGCATGTTGTCGGTTGAAACAGAACTCCTAAAAACTATCCAACCTCTCAAACGAGTTTCATGTAGACATGCATTTTTGAATTGAGATCTAAACCATCGAAGATGTACATAATCCGTACCGGTCAAAAATTCAAACTGAGGGTATTACTATTCATTTGAAAACTATCCATGCATGTTATCGATAGATACAAAACACATAGAAACGATCCAACCTAACAAACGAGTTGCCGTTATCCAATCTTTCATAATTGCGTTCTAAGGCATCGAAGAGGTACGAAATTCGTTCCAGTGAAAAAGTAAAACTGGCTGTATTGCGATTCATCCTACCAAGTTGGCGGTCGTAACGAAACTCTTAGAAATGATACATCCTCACAAACGTGTTGCCAGTAGCCAAATTTCTCAGAATTGCAATAGAAACCATCGGAGCGGTACATAATCTGTACCGGTCAAAAATTCAAGCCGGGAGCATTGCGATTCACTTGGTAACTATCCAACATGTTGTCGGTCAAATCGAACTCATAAAAACAATCCAACTTCTCTAACGAGTTGCAAGTATCCATATTTCTCAGAATCGCGGTCTAAAGCATCGGAGAGGTTCGAAATTCGAACAAGTCATAAATAGAAGCCGGGAGTATTCCGATATATTTCGTTACTATCCTAGCTTGTTGTCGGTCGAAGCGAAACTCTTAAAATCGATCCAACCTCTCCAACGAGTTTCCGATATCCAAGCATCTCAGAATAGCGATCTAAAGCATTATAGAGGTACGAAATATGTACAAGTCAAAAATTCAAACCGGGAGTATTGCGAATCATTTGGTAACTATCCTAACATGTTGGCGGTTGAAACAAAATTCTTAAAAACTATCGAACCTCTCAAATGAATTGCATGTAGACATGCATTTTTGAATTGAGATCTAAACCATCGGAGGGGTACAGAATCCGTACCTGTAAAAAAATTCAAACTGAGGGTATTACGATTAATTTGAAAACTATCTTTGCATGTTATCGATAGAAGCTAAACTCTTAGAAGCGATCCGACCTAACAAATGAGTTGTCGGTATCCAATCTTTCATAATTACGTTCTAAGGCATCGAAGAGGTACGAAATCCGTACCAGTGAAAAAGTAAAACTGGCTGTATTGCGATTCATTTGGTAACTATTCAAGTATGTTGTCGGTCCCAGCGAAACACTTTGAAATGGTCCATCCTTTCAAACATGTTGCCAGTAGCCAAATTTCTCAGAATTGCGATAGAACCCACCGGAGTGGTACATAATCCGTACCGGTCCAAAATTCAAACCGGGAGCATGGCGATTCATTTGGTAAATTTCCAAGCATGTTGTCGGTCGAAACGAACTCATTAAAACAATCCAATTTCTCTAATGAGCAGCCTGTATACATATTTCTCAGAATCGCAATCTAAAGCATCGAAGAGGTTCGTAATCCGAACCGGCCATAAATAGAGGCCGGGAGTATTGCGATTTATTTGGTAGCTATCCAGGCATGTTGTCGGTCAAAACGAAACTCTTAAAATCGATCCAACCTCTCAAACGAGTATCCGATATCCGAGCTTCTCCGAATTGCGATCTAAAGCAATATAGAGCTGCGAAATATGTACCAGTCAAAAATTCAAACCGCGCGTATTGTGATTCATTTGGTAACTATTCTAGCATGTTGTTGGTTGAAGCAAAACTCTTAAAAACGATCCAACTATTCAAACGATTGCATGTAGAAATGCTTTTTTGAATTGAGATCTAAACCATCGGAGTGGTACGTAATCCGTACCGGTCAAAAATTCAAACTGGGAGTATTGCGATTTGTTTGATAACCATCTCCGCATTTTATCGATCAAAGAATAATTTTAGAGGCGATCCAACCTCACAAACGAGTAGCTGGTATCCAACGTTTTATAATTGCCCTCTAAAGAATCGGAGAGGTACAAAATTCGTACCAAAAAGAAATTGAAACTGGCTGCATTGCAACTTATTTGGTAACTATCCTAGAACGTTGTCGGTCATAACGAAACTCTAAGAAATGATAAACCTCTCAAACGTGTTGCCAGTAGCCAAATTTCTCATAATTGCAATAGAAGCCATCGAAGTGGTAAATAATCCGTACCGGTCAAAAATTCAAACCGGGAGCATTGCGATTCATTTGGAAACTATCCAACATGTTTTGGGTCGAAACGAACTCATAAAAATAATCCAACTTCTCTAACGAGTAGCCAGTATCCATATTTCTCAGAATCGCGATCTAAAGCATCGGAGAGGTTCGAAATACGAACCAATCATAAATAGAAGCCGGGAGTATTGCAATTTATTTGGTAGCTATCCTAGCATGTTGTCGGTCGAAACAAAACTATTAAAATCGATCAAACCACCCAAACGAGTTTCCGATATCCAAGCTTCTCAGAATTGCGATCTAAAGCATTATAGAGGTACGAAATATATACCAGTCACAAATTCAAACCGGGAGTATTACGGTTCATTTGGAAACTATCCAAGCATGTTGTCGGTAGAAACAGAACTTTTAAAAACGATCCAACAACTCAAAAGAGTTGCATGTAGACATACATTTTTGAATTTTGATATAAATCATCGAAGAGGTACATAATCCGTACCGTTAAAAATTCAAACTGGGAGTATTGCGATTCATTTGATTACTATCCCAGCATGTTGTCGATCGAATAAAATACTTAGATGCAATCCAACCTCACAAACGAGTAGCTGGTATCCAACATTTTTTAATTGCGTTCTAAAGCATCGGAGAGGTACGAAATCTGTAACAGTAAAAAATTTAAACCGGCTGTATTGCGATTCATTTGGTAATTATCCTAGCAAGTTGTCAGTAGTAACGAAACTCTTAGAAATGATACATCTTCTCAAACGAGTTGCCAGTAGCCAAATTTCCCATTATTGCAATAGAAACCATCGGAGTGGTATATAATCTGTACCGGTAAAAAACTCAAATAAGGAGCATTGTGATTCATTTTGCAGCTATCCAACATGTTGTGGGTCGAAACGAACTCATAAAAACAATCCAACTTCTATAATTAGTAGCCGTTATCCATATTTCTCAGAATTGCGATCTAAAGCATTGGAGAGGTTCGAAATCCGAACCAGTCATAAATAGAAGCCGGGAGTATTGCGATTTATTTGGTAACAATCATAGCAAGTTGTCGGTCAAAACGAACTCACTAAATCGATCCAACCACTCAAACGATTTTCTGGTATACAATCTTCTAAGAATCGCGATCTAAAGGATTATAGAGGTACGAAATATGTACCATTCTTAAATTAAAACTGGGAGTATTGCGATTCATTTGGTAACTATCCTAGCATGTTGCAAGTTGAAACAGAACTCTTAAAAATGATCCAACCACTCAAACGAGTGGCATGTAGAGATGCTTTTATGAAATAAGATCTAAACCATTGGAGAGGTACATAATCCGTACCGGTCAAAAATTCAAACTGGGAGTATTTGGATTAATTTGATAACTATCCCTGCATGTTGTCGATCGAAGAAAACTCTTAGAAGCGATCCAACCTCACAAACGAGTAGCTGGAATCCAACTTTTTATAATTGCGCTCAAAAGCATCAGAGAGGTACGAAATCCATACCAGCAAAAAATTAAAACCGGTTGTATAGCGATTCATTTGGTAACTATCCTAGCATGTTTTCGGCCGTAACAAGACTCTTAGAAATGATACATCATCTCAAACGAGTTGCCAGTAGCTAAATTTTATTGAATTTATAAAGAAACCATCAGATGGTACATAATCCGTACCGTTCAAAAATTCTTGTCGGGAGCATTGCGATTCATTTGGAAACTGTCCAACATGTTTTCGGTCGAGAGGAACTCATAAAAACAATCCAACTTCTCTAACGAGTAGCCAGTATCCATATTTCTCGGAATCGCAGTCTAAAGCATCGGAGAGGTTTGAAATCCGGACCAGTCATAAATAGAAGCCGGGAGTATTGCGATATATTTGGTAACTAACCTAGTAGGTTATCGGTCAAACGAAACTTTTAAAATTGATCCAACCTCTCCAACGAGTTTCCGGTATCCAAGCATCTCAGAATAGCGATCTAAAGCATTATAGAGGTACGAAATTTGTACCAGTCAAAAATTCTAACCGGGAGTATTGGGAATCATTTGATAACTATCCCTGCATGTTGTCGATCGATGAAAACTCTTAGAAGCGATCAAACCTAACAAACGAGTTGCCGGTATCCAATCTTTTATTATTGCGTTCTAATGCATCGGAGAGGTACAAAATCCGTACCAGAAAAAAATTAAAGCTGGCTGTATTGCGATTCATTTGGTAACTATCCTAGCAAGTTGAAGGTCGAAACGAAACTCTTAGAAATGATACATCCTCTCAAACGTGTTGCCAGTAGCCAAATTTCTCAGAATTGCAATAGAAACCATCGGTGTGGTACACAATATGTACCGGTCAAAAAATCAAGCCGGGAGCATTGCGATTCATTTGGTAACAATCCAACATGTTATCGGTCGAAACAAACTCATAAAAACACTCCAACTTCTCTAACGAGTTGCAAGTATCCATATTTCTCTGAATCGCGGTCTAAAACATTGGCGAGGTTCGAATTCGAACCAGTCATAAATAGAAGCCGGGAGTATTGTGATATATTTTGGTACTATCCTAGCTTGTTGTCTGTCGAAGCGAAACTCTTAAAATCGATCCAGCCTCTCCAACGATTTTCCGATATCCAAGCATCTCAGAATAGCGATCTAAAGCATTATAGAGGTACGAAATATGCACCAGTCAAAAATTCAAACCGGGAGTATTGCGAACCATTTGGTAACTATCCTAACATGTTGTCGGTTGAAATGGAACTCTTAAAAACTATCCAACCTCTCAAATGAGTTGCATGTAGACATGCATGTTTTAATTGAGATTTAAACCATCGGAGGGGTACAGAATCCGTACCTGTAAAAAAATTCAAACTGAGGGGGCATTACGATTCATTTGAAAACTATACTTGCATGTTATCGATAGAAGCTAAACTCTTAGAAGCGATCCAACCTAACAAATGAGTTGCCGGTATCAAATCTTTCATAATTACGTTCTAAGGCATCGAAGAGGTACGAAATCCGTACCAGTGAAAAAGTAAAACCGGCAGTATTGCGATTCATTTGGTAACTATTCTAGTATATTGTCGGTCCTAGCAAAGCACTTTGAAATGATCCATCCGTTCAAAGGAGTTGCCCGTAGCCAAATTTCTCAGAATTGCGATAAAACCCACCGGAGTGGTACATAATCCGAACCAGTCCAAAATTCAAATCGGGAGCATGGCGATTCATTAGGTAAATTTCCAAGCATGCTGTCGGTTGAAACAAACTCATTAAAACAATCCAACTTCTCTAATGAGCAGCCTGTATACATATTTCTCAGAATCGCAATCTAAAGCATCGAAGAGGTTCGAAATCCGAACCGGCCATAAATAGAGGCCGGGAGTATCGCAATTTATTTGGTAACTATCCAGGCATGTTGTCGGTCGAAACGAAACTCTTAAAATCGATCCAACCTCTCAAATGAGTATCCGATATCCGAGCTTCTCCGAATTGCGATCTAAAGCAATATAGAGCTGCGAAATATGTACCGGTCAAAAATTCAAACCGGGCGTATTAAGATTCATTTGGTAACTACCCTAGCATGTTGTCGGTTGAAACAAAACTCTTAAAAACAATCCAACTATTCAAACGATTGCATGTAGACATGTATTTTTAAATTGAGATCTAAACCATCGGAGAGGTGCGTAATCCGTACCGGGCAAAATTTTAAACTGGGAGTATTGCGATTTATTTGATAACTATCTCCGCATTTTATCGATCAAAGAATACTTTTAGGAGCGATCCAACCTCACAAACGAGCAGCTGGTATCCAACGTTTTATAATTGCGCTCTAAAGAATCGGAAAGGTACAATATCTGTACCAAAAAGAAATCGAAACTGGCTGTATTGCAATTTATTTTGTAACTATCCAAGGAAGTTGTCGGTCGTAACGAAACTCTTAGAAATGATTAGCCTCTCAAACGTGTTGCCAGTAGCCCAATTTCTCATTATTGCAATATAAACCATCGGAGTGGTACATAATCTGTACCGGTAAAAAATTAAAACCGAGAGCATTAAGATTCATTTGGAAACTATCCAACATGTTGTCGGTCGAAACGAACACATAATTACAATCCAACTTCTCTAACGAGTAGCCAGTATCCATATTTCTCAAAATCGCGGTCTAAAGCATCGGTGAGGTTCGAAATCCGAACCATTCATAAATAGAAGACGGGAGTATTGCGATATATTTGGTAACTAACCTAGCAGGTTGTCGGTCAAACGAAACTCTTAAAATCGATCCAACCTCTCCAACGAGTTTCCGGTATCCAAGTTTCTCAGAATTGCGATCTAAAGCATTATCGAGGTACGAAATATGTACCAGTCAAAAATTCAAACCGGGCGTATTGCGATTCATTTAGTAACTATCCTAGCATGTTGTCGGTTGAATCAAAACTCTTAAAAACGATCAAACTATTCAAACAATTGAATGAAGACATGCTTTTATGAATTGAGATCTAAACCATCGGAGAGGCACGCAATCCGTAACGCTCAAAAATTCAAACTGGGAGTATTGCAATTTATTTGATAACAATCTCCGCATTTTATCGATCAAAGAAAATTTTGGACGCGATCCAATCTCACAAACGAGTAGCTGGTATCCAGCGTTTTATAATTGCGTTCTAAAGCATCGGAGAGGCACAAAATTCGTACCAAAAAAAATTAAAACTGGCTGTATTGCGATTTATTTGGTAACTATCCTTGCAAGTTGTCGGCCGTAACGAAACTCTTAGAAATGATAAACCTCTCAAACGTGCTGCCAGTAGCCAAATTTCTCATAATTACAATAGAAACCATCGTAGTGGTATATAATCCGTACCGGTCAAAAATTCAAACCGGGAGCATTGCGATTCATTTGGAAACTATCCACCATGTTGTCGGTCGAAACGAACTCATTAAAACAATGCATTTTCTCTAACGAGTAGCCAGTATCACTATTTCTCAGAATCGCGGTCTAAAGTATCGGAGAGGTTCGAAATCCGAACCAGTCATAAATAGAAGCCGGGAGTATTGCGATATATTTGGTAACTAACCTAGCAGGTTGTCGGTCGAAACGAAACTCATCAAATCGATCCAACCTCCCCAACGAGTTTCCGATATCCAAGCTTCCTTGAATAGCGATCTAAAACATTATTGAGGTGCGAAATATGTACCAGTCAAAAATTTAAACCGGGAGTATTGCGATTCAATTGGTAACTATCCAAGCAAGTTGTCGGTTGAAACAGAACTCTTAAAAACTATCCAACCTCTCAAACGAGATGCATGTAGACATGCATTTTTGAATTGAGAACTAAACAATCGGGGATGTACATAATCCGTACCTGTCAAAAATTCAAACTGAGGGTATTACGATTCATTTGAAAACTAACCTTGCATGTTATCGATAGATACGAAACTCATACAAGCGATCCAACGTAACAAACGAGTTGCCGGTATCTAATCTTTCATAATTGCGTTCTAAGGCATCCAAGAGGTACGAAATTCGTACCAGTGAAAAAGAAAAACCGGCTGTATTGTGATTAATTTGGTAACTATCCTAGCAAGTTGACGGTCGCAACAAAACTCTTAGAAATGATACATCCTCTCAAACGTGTTGCCAGTAGCCAAATTTCTCAGAATTGCAATAGAAACCATCGATGTGGTACATAATCTGTACCGGTCAAAAATTCAAGCCGGGAGCATTGCGATTCATTTGGTAACTATCCAACATGTTGTTGGTCGAAACGAACTCATAAAAACTATCCAACTTCTCTAACGAGTTGCAAGTATCCATATTTCTCATAATCGCGGTCTAAAGCATCGGAGAGGTTCGAAATTCGAACCAGTCATAAATAGAAGCCGGGAGTATTGCGATATATTTCGTTACTATCCTAGCTTGTTGTCGGTCGAAGCGAAACTCTTAAAATTGATCCAACCTCTCCAGCGATTTTTGGATATCCAAGCATCTCAGAATAGCGATCTAAAGCATTATAGAGGTACGAAATATGTACCAGTCAAAAATTCAAACCGGGAGTATTGCGAACCATTTGGTAACTATCCTAGTATGTTGTCGGTTGAAATAGAACTCTTAAAAACTTTCCAACCTCTCAAATGAGTTGCATGTAGACATGCATTTTTGAATTGAGATCTAAACCATCGGAGGGGTACAGAATCTGTACCTGTAAAAAAATTCAAACTGAGGGTATTACGATTCATTTGAAAACTATCCTTGCATGTTATCGATAGAAGCTAAACTCTTAGAAGCGATCCAACCTAACAAATGAGTTGCCGGTATCCAATCTTTCATAATTACGTTATAAGGCATCGAAGAGGTACGAAATCTGTACCAGTGAAATAGTAAAACCGGCAGTATTGCGATTCATTTGGTAACTATTTAGTATGTTGTCGGTCCTAGCGAAACACTTTGAAATGATCCATCCTTTCAAACGAGTTGGCAGTAGCCAAATTTCTCAGAATTGCGATAGAACCCACCGGAGTGGCACATAATCCGTATCGGTCCAAAATTCAAACCGGGAGCATGGCGATTTATTTGGTAAATTTCCATGCATGTTGTCGGTCGAAACGAACTCATTAAAACAATCCAACTTCTCTAATAAGCAGCCTGTATACATATTTCTCAGAATCCCAATCTAAAGCATCGAAGTGGTTCGAAATCCAAACCGGCCATAAATAGAGGCCGGGAGTATTGCGATTAATTTGGTAACTATCCAAGCATATTGTCGGTCGAAACGAAACTCTTAAAATCGATCCAACCTCTCAAACGAGTATCCGATATCCGAGCTTCTCCGAATTGCGATATAAAGCAATATAGAGCTACGAAATATGTACCAGTCAAAAATTGAAACCGGGAGTATTGCGAGTCATTTGGTAATTATCCTAGCATGTTGTCGGTTGAAACAGGACTCTTTAAAACTATCCAACCTCTCAAACGAGTTGCTTGTAGACATGCGTTATTGAATTGAGATCTAAACCATCGGAGAGGTACATAATCTGTACCTGTCAAAAATTCAGACTGGGAGTATTGTGATTCAATTGATAACTATCCCTGCATATTGTCGATCGAAGAAAACTCTTAGAAGTGACCCAATCTCACAAACGAGTAGCTGGTATCCAACGTTTTATAATGCGTTCTAATGCATCGGAGAGGTACAAAATCCGTACCAGACAAAAATTAAAACCGATTGTATTGCGATTCATTTGATAGCTATCCTAGCAATTTGTCGGTCGTAACGAAACTCTTAGAAATGATAAACTTCTCAAACGTGTTGCCAGTAGCCCAATTTCTCATAATTGCAATATAAACCATCGGAGTGGTACATAATCTGTACCAGTCAAAAATTAAAACCGAGAGCATTAAGATTCATTTGGAAACTATCCAACATGTTGTCGGTCAAAACGAACTCATAAAAACAATCCAACTTCTCTAACGAGTAGCCAGTATCCATATTTCACAAAATCGTGGTCTAAAGCAACGGTGAGGTTCGAAATCCGAACCATTCATAAATAGAAGACGGGAGTATTGCCATATATTTGGTAACTAACCTAGCAGGTTGTCGGTCAAACGAAACTCTAAAAATCGATCCAACCTCTCCAACGAGTTTCCGGTATCCAAGTTTCTCAGAATTGCGATCTAAAGCATTATCGAGGTTCGAAATATGTACCAGTAAAAAATTCAAACCGGGCGTATTGCGATTCATTTAGTAACTATCCTAGCATGTTGTCGGCTGAAACAAAACTCTTAAAAACGATCCAACTATTCAAACGATTGCATGAAGACATGCTTTATGGAATTGAGATCTAAACCATCGGAGAGGTACGCAATCCGTACCGCTCAAAAATTCAAACTGGGAGTATTGCGATTTATTTGATAACTATCTCCGCATTTTATCCATCAAAGAAAACTTTTGGATGCGATCCAACCTCACAAACGAGTAGCTGGTATCCAGCATTTTATAATTGCGTTCTAATGCATCGGAGAGGTTCAAAATCTGTACCAAAAAAAAATTAAAACTGGCTGTATTGCGATTTATTTGGTAACTATCCTATCAAGTTGTCGGTCGTAACGAAACTCTTAGAAATGATAAACCTCTCAAACGTGTTGCCAGTAGCCAAATTTCTCATAATTGTAATAGAAACCATCGTAGTGGTACATAATCCGTACCGGTCAAAAATTCAAACCGGGAGCATTGCGATTCATTTGGAAACTATCCAACATGTTGTCGGTCGAAACGAACTCATAAAAACAATCCAACTTCTCTAACGAGTAGCCAGTATCCATATTTCTCAGAATCATGGTCTAAAGTATCGGCGAGGTTCGAAATCCAAACCAGTCATAAATAGATGCCGGGAGTATTGCGATATATTTGGTAACTAGCCTAGAAGGTTATCGGTCGAAACGAAACTCTTCAAATCGATCCAACTTCCCCAACGAGTTTCCGATATCCAAGCTTCCCAGAATAGCGATCTAAAGCATTATGAGAAATACCCTCCGTTTGAATTTTTGACCGGTACGGATTATGTACCTCCCCGATGGTTTATATCGTAATTCAGAAAAGCTTGGTTACATGCAACTTGTTCGGGAGGTTGGATCATTTTTAAGAGTTTTGTTTCAACCGACAACATGCCAAGATATTTTCCTAATGAATCGCAATATTCCCGGTTTGTAATTTTGACTGGTACATATTTTGTACCTCAATGATGCTTTAGATCGCAATTCGGAGAAGCCTCTCGATACCGGCAACACGTTTGAGAGATTGGATCGATTTAAAAAGTTTTGATTCGACCGACAACATGCTAGGCTAGTTACCAAATAAATCGCAATACTCCCCGTTTCTATTTATGACTGGTTCAGATTTCAAACCTCTCCGATGCCGGCTACTTGTTTGTGAAGTTTGGATACCGGCTACTCGTTTGGGATGTTAGATCGATTTTAAGAGTTTGTTTCGACCGACAACTTGCTTGGATAGTTACCAAATGAATCGCAATACTTCCGATTTGAATTTTTGACCGGTACGGATTATGTACCACTCCGATGGTTTCTATCGCAATTCAGAGAAATTTGTCTACCGGCAACTCGTTTGATAGAATGCATCATTTCTAAGAGTTTCGATACGACTGACAACTAGCAAGGAGAGATACCAAATGAATCGCAATACTGTCGGTTTTACATTTTTACTAGTACAGATTTCGTACCTCTCCGATGCTTTAGAACGCAACTATGAAAAGTTGGTTACGAGTTACTCGTTTGTGAGGTTGGATCCCTTCTAAGAGTTGTCTTCGAACGAAAACATGCTAGGATTGTTATCAAATGAATCGCAATAATCCCAGTTTAAATTTTTGACCGGTACGGATTATGTACCCCACCGATGGTTTAGATCTCAATTTGAAAAAACATGCCTACATGCAACTCGTTTGAGAGGTTAGATCTGTTTTAAGAGTTCATTTTCAACCGACAACCTGCAAGGGTAGTTATCATATTAATCGCAATACTCCTGGATTGAATTTTTGTTGCTTTAGGACGAAGACACAAACATTTTGCTCGGAGAAGAAGGAACAGATGTGTGAAGTTCTCCTAAAAGCACCCTACTTATACTTGAAAGCCAATATATTTAAACCCTCCTTAATCAGAACCGCATTTATTACAGTCTTCAAATGAATCCCCCAGAATCTCAACAATCAAACCCTTTTAACTTCTCAGACTCAACAGTTTCATTAGCATGCGCACCTTACACCTATTTCTAAGATTTTGCACTCCACACATCCCCAGTCTTGAACCTTGAATTCCTCTATGATATTTCCACACAACTCTTTCAATGTACACATCGAAGTTTTGGGAATTCAGATTCAATTATTGACTCCAGGACGAATATTCACCAATGTCTTCGATAATTATGACAATTCGAAGTACTTTTCCTCTCGAAGATAGCCATTTCTACTATTTACCTTTCGTAGTTGGATGTTCTATCCCGCGCCTATAATCTATTAATCTACCATATTTACCAGATACAAAAACATACAATTTTAGTGAAGTGCTACTCTCATTACATTACGTCGATTGCAAATAAGAGGACAGTAAGGAAGAAAAGGAAAATCTACAGACATCAACTAAAATAATAACAGAAACATAAACCTTCAAATACAGTAATACAAAAAATAACAAAACCTATCACCACCACCACCCTTCCACCGCCTTATGAATAACCCACGTTATTTTCAAATGGGTCGGATCCTCCTGTCGAGCCCTGTCCCCCCCCCCCCCAACTGATCTTCTTCCTGAACAAGACGTTCGGCTAAACCCGACAGGAAGAGGTAACATTCTTCAGCAGCTGTGAATTTCCATCGCAATATTCCCCACAAGTACGCATAGGAGTACCCGTTGATCGACTCCCCAGGATCTACCTCCACCAGGTCTGGCATATCCAAGTCGAGTTTCTTGTCCCGAAAGAACTTCAGTTTCAGTTCAGCCATTTTCCATCCTATGCGACGGTCTCTGGAGAAACCCATCCTTCTTTGATAGCGTATGTTGGGAGTGGTATCCATTTTTTTTTTTACGAAAAATAGGGAAAGAAAGTGAAGATGAAGAGTATACAGTAGTACCCCTCAAAAGCCCTATTTATAGCTTCATTAACAGCATTTTTTACTCTGCAATCACCACAACTTTGTAATTACCCTCCTTTATTACCTTCCTCGAAAATCAAATATGCCTCAATCAGCCGTTTGACTTCAACAACCAACTATTTTTCTTAGCAAATGCCTCTTAACCTATTTTCGAGACCCTTGCTGAGAGGGGGCGAATGTAGCAGCCTACTTGCAGCCTTCTAGCTCTAGTCGAACACTCAAAGGTCACATCAAAGCCCATTTAATCCGTAAGCAAGCCTTCCAAGACTAAACAAAGATGAAGCCCCGAAGACAAAACCTCAAAGATAAAGACAGATCCGTCAGCACACGAACTCTACATCAGCATTAGAAATACTTTGACCATATTCATACGTGGTTGAAGCCAGACATGTCAGACAGCCAGCTCACTGGCAAGAACGGTGCCGCTGCTGGTCCTGACAGCTATAGTAACAGAACCAATAATGGCTACAGTGTCAGAGCATAATGCCAGACCCGACATTTACGGTATCAACACCAACTCCGGGATACCTGCCTGATACCCGGAGGGAACCCGGAGGATACACATGTAATTTGACCTCCTATGGTGACTCAGCCCTTCCTATATTCTGTAAAGAGGAGGGAGGGGGAACCATAGAGAGGTTACGAAATCTCTCCCTAGAACCCTTAGAGTTTACCTTCGATCTCTCTATAAATTACCCAATACTCAAACCTTCGACTACTCGACAGTAATATCAAATATCTTAAAAATCCTCATCAGAGGTCGTGGAGTGTCTCATTCTAGGCCTCCACGCAAGTATATTGTTAGTAGGCTTCTAGTATTATTGATTATATGCTTGAATCCTCTGATAGAAGATAAACCTCGTGGTGTAAGAGCCAACTTCCCCTCCTTGTGAAGTTAGGCCCCTACAGTGGAGTGACCCATTCTAGGCCTCCACGCAAGTGTATTGTCATTATATTAGGTCTTATTATTATTGATTGTATGCTTGAATCCCCCTATCAAAGATAAAACTCATAGTGTAAGAGTCAACTTCCCCTCCCGCGAAGTTAGGCCCCTATATTTGGCATCGTCCGTGAATCCCCCTATGGTTGGGCCTCTGATAGAAGATAAACCCCGTGACATCGAACCCAATTATACTAGAAGCGCGAAGAACACCGACAAATGTTCGAAGCCAAACGGAAACGGCGTTTGGATGATGAGGATAGACAATATTGTGCCCTTGATGATCTGCGTATTACAGTTTGTGAGTTGCAACGACTTCTGCCTCAAGGCGCCCCTCTGCCATCTTGAACACCCGCCCCGTCGCGTGTTTCTGCCCGCGCCCGGCTCGGGACCCAACCACATCTTCAAGTACCCCTAGTCCATCTTGGCGCCGAGGGTGCTCCCCCTACCATTCTACTTACTGGTTTAATCCACCTTGGCATACACTCCATGGAGGATTCGTTCGATTCTACTCTTCGCACTACTAGATACCCCAAACACCGCCCTGCACGAGAACATCTCGGGGAGCGAAGTGCTGAGCACATGCTAAACATTCGGCCTCATCTCCTTCGACCCCAAACCCCCCCCCCCCCTCATCCTGTCTATATTAAACAGCAAGAACTCGACCAAAAACTCTACACTGCCATCCGTATCAGTGTGAGCCCCGTACCAAACTCTTGGAGTCGGCTAAACAACCCCCTCTACCCCAAACTCCTTACCATCAAGGTGCCTCCAAATTTCTACGCCCCAAAAATTAGCAAATACCCTAATATCGGGCCTCAATCCCACATCCTCGAATTTTAAAATGCCTTAAGCCTATACTCCACAGCCGACCACCTGTTTTGTCGATTGTTTCCCACCAGCCTCACAGACAGCACTCTGAGATGGTATCATAGCCTCCCTAATGGTTCGATCTGAAGCTTTGAGTAATTATCTAGTCTATTCATCGCTCAATTTTCCTTCAGCAAAGATTGCGAGGTCCGAGTCGATACCCTCTTCCACTTCTGCAAATCCCCCAATAAAACCCTTAAAGCCTTCACCAAGCGGTTTCTCGATGAGTCGCGCAAGATTGAAAACCTCGACTATGCGAATGTTGTGCTCACCTATTCTAATGCTCTGCTGGATAATAACCGCGTCAAAGAGTACATCATACCCCACAAACCGCGAATCCTCAAGGAGATGTTATCCCGAGTTAATGTGTATATCGACCTTGAGCACCTCCATGAGTTAAATCGACTGGGGCAAGCTTCGACCACAAATAAGAATAAACCTCGACAGGGACAACCTTCTATACCCATGATCGCTCCCGTCTCACAGGAGACTGAGAGTCTCAAACGCCTCCACACCGACGACACTACTCCTATCAGCACCCTTCTACCACAGAATTAGGCCAACCCCATATGGCGTACCCCTAGCCCCATCGAGGTCAAACAAGGCAAACCCTACTGCTAGAACCATAAGTGTAACTGCCATCACACCAACAAATGCTTTGCTCTGTAGCGCTCTTTCAAAATAATTCTTAAGGTGGGTCGTCTGCATCAATAAGTCGCTGACCTCCCCAGCTACCTCGACGGGTTGTACCTTAAGCCCCAACCTACCCCAACTGTCAGCCCCACCGAGGTACACATTTAACAACTTCATCTCATCGAGGTCAACAATATCGACAGCGGCCATTCTAAAAGCAAGCGCAAGCGTGTCAAAGAATACTGCAAACTCACCTACCAGGAGAAGCTACCCGTCATTCTGCCAGAATCTAGCCAATACTCTTGACCCGATGGCATCTCATTTATCGATTGTGACACATCACATGTTCGTTTCCCCCATTCCGGCACTTTAGTCATTATAATTAAGGTTGATCACCTCGTTCTCCATACCATGCTCATCGACATGGGAAGTGCAGCTGATATACTATTCCTACATACTGTTTAAGCCATGCATAAAATAGACCTCATCACCAAGGCTAATGTCGAAATTAAGGGCATTAATGGCGTAACTCAAGTCGATGTCGATCGCATTAGTCTCCCTATCACTACAGGGCTAGTCACACTCCAAACCAGCTTTCTTATCATCGATAAGAAATTTAAATACCCTGGCATCCTTGGCCGCGACTGGCTCCATGCCATACGAGCCATACTTTCAACATGCCACTAAACCCTTCGTTTCACTACCCCCTGAGGTACGTGGAACTTAAAAGGCTCCCAGCGCCTTGCTCGTTCATGTAAACATCTGGAGATCGATCAAACACGAAAACTTGTCAAACAACCATAACATCAATGTCTCTCTCAACCCCCGTACCTTAGATGCCAACTTCCACACCCGTCGAACTAACTGTCTATATTGAACTCGACGGTCCTGGTTGAGGTACATTCATTGGTACTTTTCTAGATGAGGCCGAAAGCCATGAACTCACCGACTTCCTTCGAACAAATAAAGACATCTTCACCTAGACATTCTATGAGATTCCCGGTGTCAACCCCGTCATAGCATGTTATCGACTCGACCACATCCCTCATTCTACAGTAGTGAAGTAGAAGAAGCTTACGTTAGCCCCACGACATCGAGAGTCATAAACCTCGAAGTTGACAAACTCCTAGCCGCGGGATTCATATGAGAAGTCAAGTATGCTGATTGGATATCCAAATTTGTTATGGTCTCGAAAAAGAACAAAAAGATTCGAGTTTGTGTCAACTTTACAGACCTCAACAGGCACACGCCGATGGACAGCTTTCCCCTCCCGATCATTTCAGTACTCTTAGATGCCACTGCTAGACATGAGCGACTATCAATGATGGACGCGGCTTCGGGTTACAATCAGGTACCCCTCCCCGAGGATCAACTTAAAACTTCTTTTATCAATGAATAAGGCCTTTATTGTTTTAATGTCATGCCCTTTGGCCTTAAAAATGTGGGTGCCACTTAGCAGCGGCTTGTCACCACCATGTTCAAACCATTGCTTGGCAAGTCGGTCGAAGTTTACACCGACGACATGTTATGCAAAAGCCTCCAAAAACATACACACATTCAAGACATAACTGAAGTTTTCTCGATATTTCGAATATATAATATGAAACTTAACTCAGACAAATGCCAGTTTGGTGTTTCGTCCATCAAATTCTTAGGCCACCTCATCAACAAACAAGGCATCGAGATCGACCCTACTCATATCTGAGTCCTCAACGATATGCCTTCCCCCTGAACCAAAAAAGATGTCCAAAAGGTAGTTGGCAAGATAGTGGCCCTCAACCGCTTTATTTAGAAATCCTTAGACCATTGTGCTTGGCTTTTCTCCCTTTTACGCGACCAAGGCGCTCACAAGGCCAAAAAGAAAACAACCCTGAAATCAATTGGACACCTGATAGTGAATAGGCCTTCCTCAAACTTAAAACATACCTGGTCAACCACCCATCATCAGTACACCGGTCGAAGGCCAAAATGTTTTCTTTATAACTTACAGCTACCAACACCTCTATTAGTTTAGTTCTTATTCGACTCGAATCAAACATTAAGAAACCCGTGTACTTTATCAGTAAAACTCTGACATCTGCAGAGACTCGATATACAAAACTCTAGCGCTTGCTCCTCTCCCTTGTCTATATTACTTGAAAACTCAAACCATATTATCAAGCTCACCATACCCGTATTATCACAAGTTACCCCCTTCGAGACGTACTTAGCAAAAAAGAAAAATCTAGACGGGTACAACAGTGATTTGCTTATCTTAGCAAACATGACATCACATTTGAGAAGTAGATATCCTAAAAAGGCCAAGCAGTCGTCAATTTCCTCGCTGACTTCCCGGTCGAAGACATCGACTGGGAGGAACATGAAGATAATCTACCCGAAGACCAACCCGAATAGAATAACCCTTGGAACCCTAACAAAAGTTTGCACCTCATTATAGATAGATCCACTGGACCTAACAGTTCGGGGATCGGAGTTGTCCTGGTTACCCCCACCAACGATCAAATCGAAAAAAACCGTCAAGTTAAACTTTGAATACTCCAACAACGAGGCTGAGTATGAAGCCTTGATCCATGGCCTTGACCTCGTACATGAACTTGGTGTTCCCAAACTTGCAGTGTTTACAGATTCTCAACTTATTCAGAGGCAGTACACCGATGAAAATTAGGCTAACGGTTGCATGGCTGAGTATATTGTACTTGTCCGCCAGTGCATGGATTGTTTTCTTGAAAAATCTTCTATTACTCATTACCCCCGAGGTAAAAATAGACATGCCGATGCCCTTGCCTACATAACAGCCATGTTAGGTCAATCCGAATCTTGAACACTCCATATCGAAGTACTCGAACGCCCAAGTATTGACCAGATGGAAGTTAATGCTATCAATACTGTGGGCGAGAGTTTCGATCCAGATGACTGGCGCACACCATTTTTTTGCCTAATTCAACGATTCTACCCTCCCAGATAACCCCAAAGCCAAACGTTCATTACTAGAAAATTTCTACAGATACACCATCCTCAATGGCGAGTTACGTCACAAATACTCGAATGGCGTCTACCTCCGGTGCATCTCTCAAGACGAAGCCACTAGAATTCTTGCCAAACTCCACTAATGTATCTATGATGCTCATACTACTGTTTGATCTATGACCCTTTGAGCCGTATTCCAAGGTTTATTCTAGCCAAATATAAAGAAGCAAGCTGAAGAGTATGCCAAACACTGTGACAAATTCGAGCGTCACGCCCACGACATCCACAACCCATCACAAAATCTCCATTGTAGTCAAGTCTTTTAGCCATTCAAGCGGCGGACCATCGATCTCGTGGGTATTTTCCCAAAGTATCGGGTAGCCAAGAAAATATTCTAGTGGCAACAAATTACTTTACTAAATGGGTCAAAGCCGTACGTTTTTGTCACACCAGAGAAAAAGAAGTCATCAAGTTATTATGGGAAAATATCATTACACGCTTGAGCTGTCCTCACATAATTAAGTGCGACAATGGTCCACAGTTCGTCGAGAATAAAGTTTGCAATTTCCTTTAAAAGTACGTCATCATCCTCTCCCCCTCAGTACCTTACTACCCCCAGGGGAATGGTCAGGTCAAAGTAATCAATAAAACTATAGTCGATGGTCTTAAGAAGCGGGTCAATAAATAGAAAGGACGATGGGTCCAGGAACTATAGCATGTACTCTGGGCTTATCAAACAGCACCATGAAAGGTGACGGGCTGCACACCTTTCCTTCTAGCCTATGGTACCGAAGCAGTTCTACCTACTCAATTTGAAGTACCAACACGCGACCCCAACCTGCCAGACAAAGATAATGAGTTTGAATTCGGATACAATATGTTATGGATTGATAAAACTAGAGACCGAGCCATCGCAAACCTTGGCCGATACCATCTATCTCTCCAAAAGTCATATAACAAAAGAATTCGACCACACAGTTTTAATATTGAAGATTTGGTACTTCGGCAAGTCACACCCTTTCGAAGCCTCGCAATGACGGCAAGCTAGCCGAATCCTTGGAAGGACCTTATGTCGTGTATGACAAAACCGACAAAGGTTCCTATTATCTGATGATAGAAGTAGAAGAACCTCTACCCAATCCTTGGAACACCATGCAGTTAGTATCATACAGCAGGCCGCGACCTCCACCATGTTCAACTGATGTAAATACAGTATAATCAATGAACATATTTTTCCTCTGAACTAGATCTCAATTCAAAAAAGCATGTCTACATGCAACTCGTTTGAGAGGTTGGATCATATTTAAGAGTTCTGTATCAACCGACAACATGCTAGGATAGTTACAAAAGAAATCGCAATACTCCTAGTTTGAATTTTTGACTGATACATATTTCGTACCTCTATGAAGCTTTAGATCGCAATTCTGAGAAGCTTTATGACTTGATCGTTTTTAAGAGTTCGTTTCGACTGACAACATGCTTGGATAGTTACCAAATGAATCGCAATACTCCCGGTTTGAATTTTTGACCGGTACAGATTATGTACCACTCCGATGGTTTCTATCGTAATTATGAGAAATTTGGCTACCGGCAACTCGTTTGAGAGGATGTATCATTTCTAAGAGTTTCGTTACGACCGACAACTTGCTAAGATAGTTACAAAAAGAATTGTAATACTGCCGGTTTTAATTTTTCACTGGTACGTATTTCGTACCTTTCTGATGCTTTAGAACGCAATTATGAAAAGTTGGATACCGGCTACTCGTTTGCAAGGCTGGATCGCTTAAAAGAGTTTTCTTCGATCGACAACATGCTAGGATAGTTATCAAATAAATTACAATACTCCCAGTTTGAATTTTTCACCGGTACGGATTATGTACCTATCCGTAAGTTTAGATCTCAATTCAAAAAAGCATGTCTACAAGCAACACGTTTGAGAGGTTGGGTCATATTTAAGGGTTCTGTTTCAACCAACAAAATGCTAGGATAGTTCCAAAGGAATTGCAATACTCCCCGTATGAATTTTTGACTGATATATATTTCTTACCTCTATGATGCTTTAGATCGTATTCGGATAAGCTTGGATATCGGCAACACGTTTGATAGGTCTGATCAATTTAAGGAGTTTCGATTCGACAGACAACATGCTAGGATAGTTACCAAATAAATCGCAATACTCCCGGTTTCTATTTATGACTGGATCGGATTTTAAACCTCTCCGATGCTTTAGATCGCATTTCTGGGAATTTTGGATACCGGCTACTCGTTTGAGAAGTTGGATCATTTTTAAGAGTTTGTTTCGACCGACAACATGCTTGGATAGTTACCAAATGAATCGCAATACTCCCAGTTTGAATTTTTTACCGATACGGATTATGTACAACTCTAATGGTTTCTATCGCAATTCTGAGATATTTGGCTACCGACAATTCGTTTGAGTGGATGTATCATTTCTAAGAGTTTCGTTACGACCGACAACTTACTAGGATAGTTACCATAAGAATCGCAATACTGTCGGTTTTAATTTTTCACTGGTACGGATTTCGTACCTCCCCGATGCTTTAGAACGTAATTATGAAAAGTTAGATACCGGCTACATGTTTGTGAGGTTGGATCGCTTCTAAGAGTTTTCTTCGATTGACAACAAGTCAGGATAGTTATCAAATGAATCGCAATACTCTCAGTTTTAATTTTTGACCGATACGGATTATGTATGTCTCCGATGGTTTAGATCTCAATTCAAAAAAGCAGGTCTACATGCAACTCGTTTGAGAGGCTGGATCATATTTAAGAGTTCTGCTTCAACCGACAGCATGCTAGGATAGTTACAAAATAAATCGCAATACTCCCAGTTTCTATTTATGACTGGATCGGATTTTAAACCTCTCCCATGCTTTAGATCGCATTTCTGGGAATTTTGGATACCGGCTACTCGTTTGAGAAGTTGGATCGTTTATAAGAGATCGTTTCGACCGACAACATGCTTGGATAGTTACCAAATGAATCGCAATACTCCTGGTTTGAATTTTTGACCTTTACAGATTATGTACCACTCAGATGGTTTCAATCGAAATTCTGAGATATTTGGCTACCGGGAACTCATTTGAGAGGATGTATCATTTCAAAGAGTTTCGTTACGACCGGCAACTTGCTAGGATAGTTACCAAAAGAATTGTAATACTGCCAGTTTTAATTTTTCACTGGTACGTATTTCGTACCTTTCCGATGCTTTAGAACGCAATTATGAAAAGTTGGATACCGGCTAATCGTTTGTGAGGTTGGATCATTTCAAAGAGTTTTCTTCGATCGACAACATGCTAGGATAGTTATCAAATGAATTGCAATACTCCCAGTTTGAATTTTTGACCGGTACGGATTATGTACCTATCCATAAGTTTTTATCTCAATTGAAAAAAGCATGTCTACAAGCAACGCGTTTGAGTGGTTGGGTCGTCATATTTAAGAGTTCTGTTTCAACCGACAACATGCAAGGATAGTTCCAAAGGAATCGCAATACTCCCCGTATGAATTTTCTGCTGATGTATATTTCTTACCTCTATGAATGATGCTTTAGATCGCAATTCTGAGAAGCTTGGATATCGGCAACACGTTTGAGAGGTTGGATAGATTTAAAGAGTTTTGATTCGACCGACAACATGCTAGGATAGTTACCAAATAAATTGCAATACTCCCGGTTTCTATTTATGACTGGATCGGATTTCAAACCTCTCCGATGCTTTAGATCGTAATTCTGGGTAGTTTGGATACCGACTACTCGTTTGCGAAGTTAAATCGTTTTTAAGAGTTTGTTTCGACCGACAACATTCTTGGATACTTACCAGATGAATTGCAATACTCCTAGTTTGAGTTTTTGACCGATACGGATTATGAACAACTCTAAAGGTTTCTATCGTAATTCTGAGAAATTTGGCTACCGGCAATTCACTTTAGAGGATATATCATTTGTAAGAGTCTCGTTACGACTGACAACTTGCTAGGATAGTTACCAAATAAATCGCAATACTGCCGGTTCTTATTTTTCACTGGTACGGATTTGGTAGCTCTCCGATGCTTTAGAACACAATTATGAAAAGTTGGATACCAGCTACTCGTTTTTGAGGTTGGATCGCTACTAAAAGTTTTCTTCAATCGACAACATGCCAGGATAGTTATCAAATGAATCGCAATACTCCCAGTTTGATTTTTTGAATGGTACGGATTATGCACCTCTCCGATGGTTTAGATCTCAATTCAAAAAAACATATCTACATGCAACTCGTTTGAGAGGTTGGATCTTTTTTAAGAGTTATGTTTCAATTGACAACATGCTAGGAGAGTTACATATTGAATTGCAATACTCCCGGTTTGAATTTTTGACTCGTGCATATTTCGTACCTCTATGATGCTTTAGATCGCAATTCTGTGAAGCTTGGATGCCGATAACTCGTTTGAGAAGTTGGATCGATTTTAAGAGTTTTGTTTCTACGACAACATGCTAGGATAGTTGCCAAATAAATCCTAATACTTACGGCTTTATTTATGAGTGGTTCGGATTTCAAACCTCTCTGTTGCTTTAGATTGCAATTCTGTTAAATATGGATACCGACAACTCGTTTGAGAAGTTGGATTGTTTTTATGAGTTCGTTTCGACCGACAACATGCTTGGATAGTTAGCAAATGAATTACAATAATCCAAGTTTGAATTTTTGAACAATACGGATTATGTACAACTCTAAAGGTTTCTATCGCAATTTTATGAAATTTGGCTACCGGCAATTCGTTTCAGAGGATGTATCATTTCTAAGAGTTTCATTACGACTGACAACTTGCTAGGAAAGTTACCAATTGAATCGCAATACTGTCGGTTTTAATTTATCACTGGTACGGATTTCGTACCTCTCCGATGCTTTAGAACGCAATTATGTAAAGTTAGATACCAGTTACTCGTTTGTGAGGCTGGATCGCTTCTAAGAGTTTTCTTCGATCGACAACATGCTAGGAAAGTTATCAAATGAATCGCAATACTCCAAGTTTGAATATTTGACCGGTACGGATTATGTACCTCTCCGATGATTTAGATCTCAATTCAAAAAAGCATGTCAACATGCAACTTGTTCGAAAGGTTGGATCTTTTTTAAGTGTTTTTTTTCAACCAATGACATTCCAAGATAGTTACCAAATGAATCGCAATACTCCCGGTTTGTCTTTTATACTGGTACAAATTTCGTACCTCAATGATGCTTTAGATCGTAATTCTGAGAAGCTTGGAGTAGGCAACACGTTTGAGAGGTTGGATCGATTTAAATAGTTTCGATTCGACCGACAATATGCTAGGATAGTTATCAAATAAATCGCTATACTCCCGGTTTCAATTTATGACTGGTTCGGATTTCAAATCTGTCCGATGCTTTAGATCGTAATTCTGGGAAGTTTGGATACCGGCTACTAGTTTGAGTAGTTGGATCGTTTTTAAGAGTTTGCTTCGACCGACAACATGCTTGGTTAGTTACCAAATGAATCGCAATACTCCCGGTTTGAATTTTTGACCGGTACGGATTATGTAGCAATCTAAAGCATCATAGAGGTACGAAATATGTATCAGTCAAAAATTCAAACCGGGGTATTGCGATTCCTTTGGTAACTATCCTAGCATGTTGTCGGATGAAACAGAACTCTTAAATATGATCCAACCTCTCAAACGAGTTGCATGTAGATAGACTTTTTTGAATTGAGATCTAAATCATCGGAGAGGTACATAATCCGTACCTGTCAAAAATTCAAACTGGGAGTATTGCGATTCATTTGATAAGTATCCTAACATGTTGTCGATCGAAGAAAACTTTTAGAAGCGATCCAACCTCACAAACGAGTAGCTGGCATCCAACTTTTCACAATTGCGTTCTAAAGCTTCGGAGAGGTACGGATTTTCCCCATCGCTCGCGGATATTCTCCTATCCTTAATTCATCTATATTGTTCTTGGTGCTAGGTTTTGTATGGATTCCTTTTTGGTAGAGTTTTTGTGGTTTGATGTTTTTGGTAGTTTGGCGTTTGGGCGCATTAGTTTGATTGTGTGGTGTGTGTTCGGAGAGCGGTTTCTATATCCGAAAGGGGGCTTCCGCTTCTCTCCTTCGCGTGGGTTATCGTGTTTTCGATTTTCGTTCTGGGGTGGAGAGACAGGGATTAGCTACCCCTGATTTTTCAACGCCTATCAGACCGCCGTCGGACTCCTTCCATCTATTTTATTCCTTTCGGCTAAGTTTCTAGCCGTCTTTTTTTTTAGTTTTAGGAGTTTTGGTGGCCGTTAAGCGGTAGAGGTGGTGTTAGACCTTGAGAACCCTTTGTGGTGGTTGTTCGGGTGGTTCCAGTCTTCTGAGGGTCTTGGTGTTGTGTGTTTGGTTCAGGAGGACCTCAGAGTAGATTTCCCACATTGTCGTTCGAACGAGCTTCCTAGTCGTTCGAACGAATTTTTGTGTTTTCTGATCATTTTCTGCGTCTTCAGAACGTTTTGGCCATTGGCCCGAATTGTCGTTCGAACGAGATTTATTGTCGTTCGAACGAGTTGACTAACCTCCTAGAATTTGGCCCAAGACCTCTTAGTCGTTCGAACGACTTTCGTTTGTTTCGACTACTTAAGTCTTTCTTTCTCATTTCTTTTGGTTGGTTTTTCTATGAGGCGCTGCTTAGGACGATTTGAGAGAGAGAGAGAGTTCTAGTGAGAGGATTCTTCACCTCCAATCCTCCCCATCACCTCCATTCATCACCTCCTCATCTTTATCATCATCCTCTCCTCTCCCTAACCTAATCCCCTCACCTCAATACTCTTTACCCAATCTTCCCCATCGCTCGCGGATCCTTGCCGAGCTTCGCCGTGATCATCTCTCCTATCCTCGGTAAGTGATTCTTGTTTCCCATCGCTCAATTTCGTTTGATTTCTAGGGTTTGGCCTTTATTGTCGATTCCTTAATTGTTTGGTGGATTGTTGTTCTCAGTGATTGCGTTAGGTTATTCAGGCATTCCGTGGCTGTTCTGTGGATTTCGGGATAGGTTTCCGAGTCGGGTTTCGAGTTGGATTTTCTGCCGGACTTGGATTATTATCAGGCGAGTTTATATTTTAACATTACTAAGTTTTTTTACTAGTTATGAGTATTGTTTTATAGAGTAGTATTGAACTTAGAGATGGGTTGTGTTTAACTATAGTTTAATTTTGAAATTATTCTGTTAGAATTGTTAACCTGTAGTTGGGGTGATAACTTGATTATGGAGTTGGTTTTGGTTAATATCGGACCTGAATTAGTTAGTAGTAGTTGGGTTGTAATTGATTCTGGTTGTAATTGAAGGCCGCAACGAAACTCTTAGAAATGATACATCCTCACAAACGAGTTCCCGGTAGCCAAATTTCTCATAATTGTAATAGAAGCCATCGGAGTGGTACATAATCCGTACCGGTCAAAAATTTAAACTGGGAGCATTGCGATTCATTTGGGAACTATCAGAGCATGTTGTCGGTCGAAACAAAACTCTTAAAAATGATCCAACCTCTCAAACGAGTTGCATGTAGGCATGCTTTTTTAAATTGAGATCTAAAGCATCGGCGAGGTTTGAAATCCGAACCAGTCATAAATAGAAGCCGGGAGTATTGCAATTTATTTGGTAACTGTACTAGCATGTTGTCGGTCGAATTGAAACTCTTACAATAGATCCAACCACTCAAACGAGTTGCCGGAATCCAAGCTTCTCAGAATTACGATCTAAAGCATCTTAGAGGTACGAAATATGTACCAGTCTAAAATTCAATCCGAGAGTATTGCGATTCATTTGGTAACTATCCTTGGATGTTGTCGGTTGAAAACGAACTCTTTACAAAGATCCAACCTCTCAATCGAGTAGCATGTAGGAATGCATTTTTGAATTGAGATTTAAACCATCGGAGAGGTACATAATCCGTACAGGTCAAAAATTCAAACTGGGAGTATTGCGATTCATTTGATAACTATCCTAGCATGTTGTCGATCGAAGAAAACTCTTAGAAGCGTTCCAAACTCACAAACGAGTAGGTGGTATCCAACTATTCATAATTGCGTTCTAAAGCATCGGGGTGGTACGAAATCCGTACCAGTGAAAAAGTTAAACCGGCAGTATTGCGATTCATTTTATAACAATCGTAGCATGTTGTCAGTCGTAACGAAACTCTTTGAAATGATCCATCGTCTCAAACGAGTTGCCGGTAGCCAAACTTCTAAAAATTACGATAGAAACCATTGGAGTGGTACATAATCCGTACCATTCAAAAATTCAGACCGGAAGCATTGCGATTTATTTGGTAACTATCCTAGCATATTGTCGGTCGAAACAAAACTCGTAAAATCGATCCAACCTCTCAAACGTGTTGCTGGTATTCAAGCATCTCGGAATTGTGATTTATTTGGTAACTATCCTAGCATGTTGTCAGTTTAAACAGAACTCTTAAAAGCGATCCAACCTCTCAAAGTTGTTGCATGTAGATATGCTTTTTTGAATTGAGATCTAAACCATCGGAGAGGTACATAATCCGTACCGGTCAAAAATTCAAACTGGGAGTATTGCGATTTATTTGATAACTATCCCAGCATGTTGTCGATTGAAGAAAACTCTTAGAAGCGATCCAACCTCACAAACGAGTAGTTGGTATCCAACTTTTCATAATTGCGTTCTAAAGCATCGGAGAGGTACGAAATCCGTACTAGTAAAAAATTAAAACCGACAGTATTGCGATTCATTTGGAAACTATCCTAGCAAGTTGTCGGTCGTAATGAAACTTCTTGAAATGATCTATCCTCTCAAACGAGTTGCCGGTAGCCAAACTTCTCAATATTGTGATAGAAACCATTAGAGTGGTTCATAATCCGTACCGGTAAAAAATTCAAACTTAGAGCATTGCGATTCATTTGGTAGCTATACATGCATGTTTTCGGTCAAAACGAACTCATAAAAACAATCCAACTTCTCTAATGAGTAGCCGGTATCCATATTTCATAATATCGCGATCTAAAGCATCGGAGAGGTTCGAAATCCGAACCAGTCTTAAATAGAAGCCGGGAGTATTGCGATTTATTTGGTAACTATCCTAGCATGTTGTTGGTCGAAACGAAACTCTTTAAATCGATCTAACCTTCAAACGTGTTGCCGGTATCCAAGCTTCTCGGAATTGCAATTTATTTGGTAACTAACCTAGCATGTTGTCGGTTGAAACAAAACTCTTAAAAGCGATCCAACCTCTCAAAGTTGTTGCATGTAGACATGTTTATTTTAATTGAGATCTAAACCATCGGAGAGGTACATAATCCGTACCGGTCAAAAATTCAAACTGGGAGTATTGCGCTTCATTTGATAACTATCCTAACATGTTGTCGATCGATGGGAAACTCTTAGAAGCGATCTAAACTCACAAACGAGTTTCCGGTATCCAACATTTCATAATTGTGTTCCAAAGCATCGGATAGGTACAAAAATCGTACTAGTCAAAAATTAAAACCGACAGTATTGCGATTCATTTGGTAGCTATCCTCACATATTGACGGTCGTAGCGAAGCTCTTAGAAATAATGCATCCTCTCAAACGAGTTGCCAGTAGCCAAATTTCACTGAATTTTGATAGAAACCTTCGGAGTGGTACATAATACGTACCGGTCAAAAATTCAAACCGGGAGCAATGCGATTCATTTGATAACTAGAAAAGCGTGTTGTTAATCGAAACGAACTCATACAAACAATCTAACATCTCAAACGAGTAGCCGGTATCCATACTTCTCAGAATCGCGATCTAAAGCATCGGAGAGGCTCGAAATCCAGGCAATTTATAAATAGAATCTGGGTGTATTACAATTAATTTGGAATTTATCCAAGCATGTTTTCGGTTGAAACGAAACATTTAAAATCGACCCAACCTCTCAAACGTGTTGCCGGTATCCATGCTTCTCATAATTGCGATCTAAAGCATTATAGAGGTACGAAATATGTACCATTCAAAAATTTAAACCGGGAGTATTGCGATTCATTTGGTAACTATCCTAGCATGTTGTCGGTTTAAACAAAGCTCATAAAAAAGATCCAACCTCTCAAAGGAGTTGCATGTAGGCATGCTTTTTGAAATTGAGATCTAAAACATCGAAGAGGTATATAATCCGTACCGGTAAAAAATTCAAACAGGGAGTATTTTGATTCATTTCATAACTATCGTAGAATGTTGTCGATCGAAGAAAAACTCTATGAAGCGATCCAAACTCACTAACGAGTAGCTGGTATCTAATTTTTCATAATTGCGTTATAAAGCATCGGAGAGGTACGAAATCCGTAGCTGTGAAAAATTAAAGCCGGCAGTATTGCGATTTAATTGGTAACTATTCTTGCATGTTGTCGGTTGAAACAGAACTCTTAAAAGCCATCCAACCTCTCAAGCGAGTTGCATGTAGATATCCTTTTTTGAATTGAGATCTAAACCATCGGAAGGGTACATAATCCGTACCGTTCAAAAATTTAAACTGGGAGTATTGTGATTCATTTTATAACTATCCCAGCATGTTGTCGATCAAAGAAAATTCTGAGATGCGATCCAACATCACAAGCGAGTAGCTGGCATCTAGCTTTTTATAATTGCGTTCTAGACCATCGGAGAGGTACAAAATCCGTACCATTGAAAATTTAAAGCCGGTAGTATTGCGATTCATTTGATAGCTATCCCAACATGTTGTCGATCGAAGAAAACACTTAGAAGCGATCCAATATCACAAACGAGTAGCTGGTATCCAACTTTTTATAATTGCGTTCTAAAGCATCGGAGAGGTACGAAATCGGTACCAGTAAATAATTTAAACCGGCTGTATTGCGATTCATTTCGCAATTATCCTGGTAAGTTATCGGTCGTAACGAAACACTTAGAAATGATACATCCTCTCAAACGAGTTGCAGGTATCCAAATTTCTCAGAATAGCGATAAAAACTATCGGAGTGGTACATAATACGTACCGGTCAAAAATTAAAACTGGGAGTATTGCGATTCATTTTGTAACTATCCAAGCATGTTGTCGATCGAAAGGAACTCTTAAAAACAATCCAACTTCTCAGACGAGTAGCCGGTATCCAAACTTATTAGAATTAGGATCTAAAGCATCGGAGAGGTTTGAAATCCGAACCAATCATAAATAGTAATCGGGAGTATTGCGATTTATTTGGTAACTTTCCTACAATGTTGTCGGTCGAAACGAAACTCGTTAAATCGATCCAACCTCTCAAACGTGTTGCCAGTATCGAAGCTTCTCGGAATTGTGATTTATTTGGTAACTATCCTAGCATGTTGTCGGTTGAAATAGAATACAAAAAAATGATCCAACCTCTCAAACGAGTTGCATATAGACATGCTTTTTTGAATTGAGATCTAAGCCTTCGGAGAGGTACATAATCTGTACCGGCCAAAAAATCAAACTGAGGGTATTACGAATCATTTGATAACTATCCTAGCATCTTATCGATTGATGCGAAACTCATTTAAGAGATCCAACCCCAGAAACGAGTTGCCGGTATCCAACCTATCATAATTGCGTTCTAAAGCATCAGAGAGGTACGAAATCCGTACTTGTGAAAAATTAAAACTGGCAGTATTGCGATTCATTTGGAAACTATCATAGCATATTGTCGGTCGTAACGAAACTCTTAGAAATGATCCATCATCTCAAACGAGTTGCCAGTAGCAAAACTTCTCAAAATTGCGATAGAAACCATAGGAGTGGTTCATAATCCGTACCGGTCTAAAATTTAAACCGGGAGTATTGCGATTAATTTTGTAACTATCCAAACATATTGTCGGTCGAAACGAGCTCATAAAAACAATCCAACTTCTCTAACGAGTAGCCGGTATCCAAATTTCTCAAAATCGCGATCTAAAGCATGGAGATGTTCTAAATCCGAACAAGTCAAAAATAGAAACCGGGAGTATTGCGATTTATTTGGTAGCTATCCAGCATGTTGTCAGTTTAAACAGAACTCCTAAAAGCGATACAACCTCTCAAACGTGTTGCATCTAGACCTGCTTTTTTGAATTGAGATCTAAACCATCAGAGAGGTACATAATCCTTACCGGCCAAAAATTCAAACAGGGAGTATTGCGATTTATTTGATAACTATCCCAACATGTTGTCGATTGAAGAAAGCTCTTAGAAGCGATCTACCCTCGCAAACGAGTAGCTGGTATCCAACATTTCATAATTGCGTTCTAAAGCATCGGAGAGGTACGAAATCTGTACCATTAAAAAATTAAAGCCGGCAGTATTGCGATTTATTTGGAAACTATCGTAGCAAGTTGTCGGTCGTAACGAAACTCTTGGAAATGATCTATCCTCTCAAACGAGTTGCCGGTAGCCAAACTTCTCAATATTGCGATAGAACCATTAGAGTGGTACATAATCCGTACCGGTAAATAATTCAAACTGGGAGTATTGCGATTCATTTGGTAACTATACATGCATGTTGTCGGTCGAATCGAACTCATAAAAACAATCCAACTTCTTTAAAAAGTAGCCGGTATCCATATTTCACAAAATCGCGATCTAAAGCATCTGAGAGGTTCCAAATCCAAGCCAGTCCTAAATAGAAGCCGGGAGTATTGCGATTTATTTGGTAACTATCCTAGTATGTTGTCGGTCGAAACGAAACTCTTTAAATCGATCCAACCTCTCAAACGTGTTGCCGGTATCCAAGCTTCTCGGAATTGCGATTTATTTGGTAACTATCCTAGCATGTTGTCGGTTGAAGCAGCACTTTTAAAAGCGATCCAACCTCTCAAACGAGTTGTATGTAGACATGCTTTTTTGAATTGAGATCTAAACCATCGGAGATGTACTTAATCCGCACCGGTTAAAAATTCAAACTGGGAGTATTGCGAATCATTTGATAACTATCCTAGTATGTTGTCGATCGATGAGAAACTCTTAGAAGCGATCCAAACTCACAAGCGAGTTTCCGGTATCCAACCTTCCATAATTTTGCTCTAAAGCATCGGAGTGGTACAAAATCCGTACCAGTCAAAAATTAAAACTGGCAGTATTGCGATTTATTTGGTAGCTATCCTTACATATTGTCGGTCGTAGCGAAACTCTTAGAAATAATACATCCTCTCAAACGAGTTGCCAGTAGCCTAATTTCTCAGAATTTCGATAGAAACCATCGGAGTGGTACATAATACGTACCGGTCAAAAATTCAAACCGGGAGCAATGCGATTCATTTGATAACTAGCCAAGCATGTTGACGATAGAAACGAGCTCATAAAAACAATCTAACATCTCAAACGAGTTGCCGGTATCCATACTTCTCATAATCACGATCTAAAGCATCGGAGAGGTTCGAAATCCAAGCCAGTCATAAATAAAATCCAGGTGTATTGCAATTTATTTGGTAACTATCCAAGCATGTTGTCTGCTGAAACGAAGCTTTTAAAATCGATCCAACCTCTCAAACGTGTTGCCGGTATCCATGCTTTTCAGAATTGCGATCTAAAGCAATGTAAAGGTACGAAATATGTACCATTCAATAATTTAAACCGGGAGTATTGCGATTCATTTGGTAAATGGTACGAAATATGTACCATTCAAAAATTCAAACCGGGAGTATTGCGATTCAGTTGGTATCTATCTTAGCATGTTGTCGGCTGAATCAGAACTCTTAAAAGCGATCCAACATGTCAAACGAGTTGCATGTAGTCATTATTTTATGAATTGAGATCTAAACCTTCGGATTGGTACATAATCCGTACCGGTCAAAACTTCAAACCGTGAACATTGCGATTCATTTGGTAGCTATCCAAGAATGCTGTCGGTCGAAACAAACTCATAAAAACAATCCAACTTCTATAACGAGTAGCCGGTATCCATATTTCACAGAATCGCGATCTAAAGCATCGGAGAGGTTCGAAATCCGAACCAGTCATAAATTGAAGTCGGGAGCATTGCGATTTATTTGGTAATTACCCAAGCATGTTGTCGGTCGAGACGAAACTCTTAAAATCAATCCAACCACTCAAACGAGTTTTCGGTATCCAAGCTTCTCTGAATTGCGATCTAAAGCATTATAGAAGAACGAAATATTTACCAGTCAAAAATTCAAACTGGGAGTATTGCGATTCATTTGATAACTATCCTAACATGTTGTTGGTTGAAGCAGAACTCTTAAAAACGATCAAACCACTCAAACGAGTTGCACGTAGACATGCATTTTTGAATTGAGATCTAAACCATCGGAGAGGAACATAATCCGTACCGGTCAACAATTCAAACTGGGAGTATTGCGATTCATTGGATAACTATCCCTGCATGTTGCCGATCGAAGAAAATTCTTAGAAGCGATCCAACCTCACAAACGAGTAGCTGGTATTCAACTTTTTATATATGCGTTCTAAAGCATCGGAGAGGTATGAAACCGGTCAAAACTTCAAACCGTGAACATTGCGATTCATTTGGTAGCTATCCAAGAATGCTGTCGGTCGAAACAAACTCATAAAAACAATCCAACTTCTATAACGAGTAGCCGGTATCCATATTTCACAGAATCGCGATCTAAAGCATCGGAGAGGTTCGAAATCCGAACCAGTCATAAATTGAAGTCGGGAGCATTGCGATTTATTTGGTAATTACCCAAGCATGTTGTCGGTCGAAACGAAACTCTTAAAATCAATCCAACCACTCAAACGAGTTTTCGGTATCCAAGCTTCTCTGAATTGCGATCTAAAGCATTATAGAAGAACGAAATATTTACCAGTCAAAAATTCAAACTGGGAGTATTGCGATTTATTTGGTAACTATCCTAGCATGTTGTCGGTTGAAATAGAACTCCTAAAAACGATCCAACCTCTCAAGCGAGTTGCATGTAGACATCCTTTTTTGAATTGAGATCTAAGCCATCGGAGAGGTTCATAATCCGTACCGGTCAAAAATTTAAACTGGGAGTATTGCGATTCATTTAATAACTATCCCCGCATGTTGTCGATCGAAGAAAACTTTTAGATGCGATCCAACATCACAAACGAGTAGCTGGTATCCAACTTTTTATAATTGGGTTCTAAAGCATCGGAGAGGTACGAAATCCGTACCAATGAAAAGTAAAAACCGGTAGTATTGCGATTCATTTGGTAACTATCGTAGTAAGTTGTCGGTCGTATCGAAACTCTCAGAAATGATACATCCTCTCAAACGAGTTGCCGGTATAGAAATTTCTCTGAATTGCGATAAAAACTATCAGAGTGGTACATAATACGTACCGGTCAAAAATTCAAACTGGGAGTATTGCGATTCATTTGGTAACTTTCCAATTTATTGTCGGTCAAAACGAACTCATAAAAACAATCCAACTTCTCTAACGAGTAGCCGGTATCCATATTTCTCATAATCGCGATTTAAAGCATCGGAGAGGTTCGAAATCCAAACCAGTCATAAATCGAAGCTGGGAGTATTGCGATTTATTTGGTAACAATCCTAGCATGTTGTCGGCCAAAACGAAACCCTTAAAATCGATCCAGCCTCTCAAACGAGTTTCCATTATCCAAACTTCTCAGAATTGTGATCTAAAACATTATAGAGGTACGAAATGTGTACCATTCAAAAATTTAAACCGGGAGTATTGCGATTTATTTGGTAACTATCCTTGCATGTTGTCGGTTGAAACCGAACTCTTAAAAACGATCCAGCCTCTCAAACGAGTTGCATGTAGACATGCGTTTTTGAATTGAGATCTAAACCATCGGGGAGGTACATAATCCGTACCGGTCAAAAATTTAAACGTAGGATATGCGATTCATTTCAAAACTATCCTTGCATGTTATAGATAGAAGCGAAACTCTTAGATGCGATCCAACCTCACAAATGAGTTGCCGGTATCCAACCTTTCATAATTGTGATCTAGGGCATCGAAGAGGTACGATATCCGTACCAGCAAAAAAGTAAAACCGGCAGTATTGCAACTCATTTGGTAACTATCCTAGTATGTTGTCGGACCTAACGAAACTCTTTGAAATGATACATCCTCTCAAACGAGTTGCCAGTAGCCAAATTTCTCAGAATTGCAATAGGAATCATCGAAGAGGTACATAATCTGTACCGGTCAAAAATTCAAATCGGGAGTATTGCGATTCATTTGGCAACTATCCAACCACTCAAAAAGAGTTGCATGTAGACATGATTTTTTGAATTGAGATCTAAACCATCGAGGATGTACATAATCCGTACCTGTCAAAAATTCAAACCTGAAGTATCACGATTCATTTGGGAACTATCCAGCATGTTGTCGGTCGAAGCAAACTCATAAAGACAATCCAACTTGTCTTACGAGTAGCCGGTATCCATATTTCCCAAAAACGCGATCTAAAGCATCGGAGAGGTTCGAAATCCGAACCAGTCTTAAATAAAAGCCAGGATTATTGCAATTTATCTGGTAACAATCCTAGCATATTGTCGGTCGAAACGATTCTCTTAAAATCGATCCAACCTCTCTAAAGAGTTATCGGTATCCAAGTTTCTAAGAATTGCGATCTAAAGCATTATAGAGGTACGAAATATGAACCAGTCAAAAATTCAAACCGGGAGTATTGCGATTCATTTGGTAACTATCCTAGCATATTGTCGGTTGAAACAGAACTCTTAAAAATGATCCAACCACTCAAACGAGTTGCATGTCGACATCCTTTTTTGAATTGAGATCTAACCCATCGGAGAGGTACATAATCCGTACCGGTCAAAAATTCAAACTGGGAGTATTGCGATTCATTTGATAACTTTCCTTGCATGTTGTCGATCGAAAAAAACTCTTAGATGCGATCCGACCTCACAAACGAGTAGCTGGTATCCAACTTTTTTTAATTGCGTTCAAAAGCATCGAAGAGGTACGAAATCCGTACCATTAAAAAAATAAAATCGGCTGTATTGCGATTCATTTGTTAACTATCCTAGCATGTTGTTGCTGGTAACGAAACGCTTAGAAATGATACATCCTCTCAAACGAGTTGCCAGTAGCCAAATTACTCAGAATTGCAATAGAAACCATCGGAGTGGCACATAATCCGTACCGGTCAAAAATTCAAACCCGGAGCATTGCGATTCATTTGGTAACTATCCAACTTGTTGTCAGTCGAAACGAACTCATAAAAATAATCCAACTTCTTTAACGAGTAGCCGGTATCCATATTTCTCAAAATCGCGATCTAAAGCATCGGAGTTGTTCGAAATCCGAACCAGTCATAAATAGAAGCCAGAAATATTGCGATTTATTTTGTAACAATCCTAACATATTGTCGGTCGAAACGAAACTCTTAAAATCGATCCAACCATTCAAACGAGTTTCCGGTATCCAAATTTGTCAGAATTGCGATCTAAAGCATTATAGAGGTACGAAATATGTACCCGTAAAAAATTCAAACCGGGAGTATTGCGATTCATTTGGTTACTATCCTAGCATGTTGTCGGTTGAAACAAAACTCTTAAAAGCGATCCAATCTGTCAAACGAGTTGCATGAAGACATGCTTTTTTCAATTGAGATCTAAACCATCGGAGAGGTACATAATCCGTACATGTCAAAAACTCAAGCTGAGGGTATTGCGCTTAATTTTAAAACTATCCTTGCATGTTATCGATAGAAGTAAAACTTTTAGGAGCGATCCTACCTCACAAACGAGTTACCGGTATTCAACCTTTCATAATTGAGAGGATGTATCATTTCTAAGAGTTTCATTGCGGCCGATAACATGCAAGGATAGTTACCAAATAAATCGCAATACTGCCGGTTTTAATTTTTTACTGGTACGGATTTCGTACCTCTTCGATACTTTATAACGCAATTATGAAACATTGGATACCAGCTACTCGTTTTTGAGTTTGGATCGCTTCATAGAGTTTTTCTTCGATCGACAACATGCTACGATAGTTATGAAATGAATCGAAATACTCCCTGTTTGAATTTTTGACCGGTACGGATTATGTACCTCTCCGATGGTTTAGATCTCAATTACAAAAAGCATGCCTACATGCAACTCCTTTGAGAGGTTGGTTCTTTTTTATGAGTTTTGCTTAAACCGACAACCTGCTAGGATAGTTGCCAAATGAATCGCAATACTCCCGGTTTGAATTTTTGAATGGTACATATTTCGTACCTCTATAATGCTTTAGATCGCAATTCTGAGAAGCATGGAT
Organism: Kingdonia uniflora; assembly: GCA_014058105.1. Classification (NCBI taxonomy): domain Eukaryota; kingdom Viridiplantae; phylum Streptophyta; class Magnoliopsida; order Ranunculales; family Circaeasteraceae; genus Kingdonia; species Kingdonia uniflora. Next base: position 68,363 of record JACGCM010001873.1, on the reverse strand, counting down.
GCCGGCAACACGTTAGAGAGGTTGGATCGATTTTAAAAGTTTCGTTTCAACAGACAACATGCTTGGATTGTTACCAACTAAATTGCAATACACCCGAATTCCATTTATGACTTGCATGGATTTCGAACCTCTCCGAGGCTTTAGATCGCGATTTTGAGAAGTATGGATACTGGCTACTCGTTTGATATGTTAGATTGTTTTTATGAGTTCGTTTCGTCCGACAGCATGCTTGGCTAGTTATCAAATGAATCGCATTGCTCCCGGCTTGAATTTTTGACCGGTACGTATTATGTACCACTCTGATGGTTTCTATCGAAATTCTGAGAAATTTGGCTACTGGCAACTCGTTTGAGATGATGTATTATTTCTAAGAGTTTCTCTACGACCGTCAACCTGTGAGGATAGTTACCAAATGAATCACAATACTGCCGGTTTTAATTTTTGACTGGCCCGGATTTCGTACTTCTCTGATGCTTTAGAGCGCAATTATGAAAGGTTGGATTCTGGCAATTCATTTGTGAGTTTGGATCGCTTCTAAGAGTTTCCCATCGATCGACAGCATGTTAGGATAGTTATCAAATAAATCACAATATTCCCAGCTTGAATTTTAGACCGGTACAGATTAAGTACCTCACCAATGGTTTAGATCTCAATTCAACAAAGCATGTCTACATGCAACTCGTTTGAGAGGTTGGATCATTTTTAAGAGTTCTGATTCAACCGACAACATGCTAGGATAGTTACCAAATAAATCGGAATTCCAAGAATGTAGGCAACACGTTTGAGAGGTTGGATCGATTTATAAAGTTTTGTTTCGACCGACAACATGCTAGGATAGTTACCAAATAAATCGCAATACTTCCGGCTTCCATTTATATCTGGTTCGGATTTTGAACCTCTCCGATGCATTAGATTGCAATTTTGTGAAATATGGATACCGGCTACTCGTTAGAGAAGTTGGATTGTTTTTAAGAGTCCGTTTCGACCGACAACATGCATGTATAGTTACCAAATGAATCGCAATACTCCCAGTTTGAATTATTTACCAGTACGGATTATGTACCACTCTAATGGTTCTACCGCAATATTGAGTAGTTTGGCTACCGGCAACTCGTTTGGGAGGATAGATCATTTCCAAGAGTTTCGTTACGACCGACAACTTGCTAGGATAGTTTCCAAATGAATCGCAATACTGTCGGTTTTAATTTTTCACTGGTACGGATTTCGTACCTCTCCGATGCTTTAGAACGTTTTTAAGAAAAGTTGGATACCAGCTACTCGTTTGTGAGGTTGGATCGCTTCTAAGAGTTTTCTTCAATCGACAACATGCGGGGATAGTTATCAAATGAATCGCAATGCTCCCAGTTTAAATTTTTGAACGGTACAGAATATGTACCTCTCCGATGGTTTAGATCTCAATTCAAAAAAGCATGTCTACATGCAACACGTTTGAGAGGTTGGATCGCTTTTAAGAGTTCTGTTTAAACTGATAACATGCTAGGATAGTTACCAAATAAATCGCAATACTCCCAGCTTCTATTTTTGACTGGTTTGGATTTCGAACGTCTCCGATGCTTTAGATCGCGATTTTGAGAAATTTGGATACCGGCTACTCGTTAGAGAAGTTGGATTGTTTTTATGAGCTCGTTTTGACCGACAATATGCTTGGATAGTTACCAAATGAATCACAATACTCCCGGTTTGAATTTTAGAACGGTACGGATTATGTACCACTCTGATGGTTTCTATCGTAATTTTGAGAAGTTTGTCTACTGAAAACTAGTTTGAGATGATGGATCATTTCTAGGTGTTTCGTTACGACCGACAACATACTACGATAGTTATCAAATGAATCGCAATACTGCCAATTTTAATTTTTCACAAGTACAGATTTCGTACCTCTCCGATGCTTTAGAACGCAATTACGATAGGCTGGATACTGGTAACTCGTTTGTGAGGTTGGATCGCTTCAAAGAGTTTGGCATCGATCGATAAGATGCTAGGATAGTTATCAAATGAATCGCAATACTCCCAGTTTGAATTTAAGACCGGTACGGATTAAGTACCTCACCAATGGTTTAGATCTCAATTCAAGAAAGCATGTCTACATGCAACTCGTTTGAGAGGTTGAATCATTTTTAAGAGTTCTTTTTCAACTGACAACATGCTAGGATAGTTACCAATTAAATCACAATTCCGAGAAGCTTCGATACCGGGAACACGTAGGAGAGAGGTTGGATCGATTTAAAGAGTTTCGTTTCGACCGACAACATGGTAGGATAGTTACCAAATAAATCGCAATACTCCCTGTTACTATTTATGATTGGTTCGAATTTCAAACCTCTCCGATGCTTTAGATCCCAATTCTGATAAGTTTGGATACTGGCTACTCGTTTGGAAAGATGGATCATTTTTAAGTGTTCGTATCGATCGGCAACATGCTTGGATAATTACCAAATGAATCGCAATACTCCCAGTTTGAATTTTTGACCGGTACGTATTATGTACCACTCTGATAGTTTTTATCGCAATTCAGAGAAATTTCTATACCGGCAACTCGTTTGAGAGGATGTATCATTTCTGAGAGTTTCGATACGACCGACAACTTACTACGATAGTTACCAAATGAATCGCAATACTACCGGTTTTTACTTTTCATTGGTACGGATTTCGTACCTCTCCGATGCTTTAGAACCCAATTATAAAAAGTTGGATACCAGCTACTCGTTTGTGATGTTGGATCGCATCTAAAAGTTTTCTTCGATCGACAACATGCGGGGATAGTTATTAAATGAATCGCAATACTCCCAGTTTAAATTTTTGACCGGTACGGATTATGAACCTCTCCGATGGCTTAGATCTCAATTCAAAAAAGGATGTCTACATGCAACTCGCTTGAGAGGTTGGATCGTTTTTAGGAGTTCTATTTCAACCGACAACATGCTAGGATAGTTACCAAATAAATCGCAATTCCGAGATGCTTGGATACCGGCAACACGTTTAACAGGTTGGATCGATTTGAAGAGTTTCGTTTCGACCGACAACATGCTAGGATAGTTACCAAATAAATTGCAATACTACCGTCTTTTATTTATGACTGGATCAGATTTCGAACCTCTCTGATGCTTTAGATCGCGATTTTGAGAAATATGGATATCACCGGCTACTCATTAGAGAAGTTGGATTATTTTTATGAGTTCGTTTTGACTGACAACATGCATGGATAGTTAACAAATGAATCGTAATGCTTCGGGTTTGAATTTTTGACTGGTACGGATTATGTACCACTCCAATGGTTTCTATCGCAATTTGAGAAGTTTGGCTACTGGCAACTCGTTTGAGAGGATGGATCATTTCAAAGACTTTCGTAACGACCGACAACTTGCTAGGATAGTTTCCAAATGAATCACAATACTGCCGGTTTAATCTTTTACTGATACGGATTTTGTACCTCTCCGATGCTTTAGAACGCAATTATGAAAAGTTGGATACCAGCTACTCGTTTGTGAGGTTGGATCCCTTCTAAGAGTTTTCTTCAATGGACAACATGCTGGGATAGTTATCAAATGAATCGCAATACTCCCAGTTTAAATTTTCTACCGGTACGGATTATGTACCTCTACGATGGTTTAGATCTCAATTCAAAAAAACATTCTACATGCAACACGTTTGAGAGGTTGGATCGCTTTTAAGAGTTCTGTTTAAACTGACAACATGCTAGGATAGTTACTAAATAAATTGCAATACTCCCGGCATCTATTTTTTATTGGTTTGGATTTCGCACCTCTCCGATGCTTTAGATCGCGATTTTGAGAAATTCGGATAACGGCTACTCGTTAGAGAAGTTGGATTGCTTTTATGAGCTCTTTTCGACCGACAATATCTTTGGATAGTTCCCAAAAGAATCCCAATACTCCCGGTTTAAATTTTAGACCGGTACGGATTATGTACCACTCTGTTGGTTTTTATCGCAATTTTATAAAGTTTGGCTACTGGCAACTCGTTTGAGATGATGGATCATTTCTAAGAGTTTCGTTACGACCTACAACATGCTAGGATAGTTACCAAATGAATCGCAATACTGCCGGTTTTAATTTTTGACTAGTATGGATTTCGTACCTCTCCGATGCTTTAGAACGCAATTATGATAGGCTGGATACCGGCAACTCGTTTGTGAGGTTGGATCGCCTCAAAGAGTTTTGCATCGATCGATAAGATTCTCGGATAGTTATCAAATGATTAGTAATACCTTCAGTTTGAATTTTTGAACGGTACGGATTATGTACCTCTCCGAAGGTTTAGATCTCAATTCAAAAAAGCATGTCTACATGCAACTCGTTTGAGAGGTTGGATCATTTTTAAGAGTTCTGTTTCAGCCAACAACATGCTAGGATAGTTACCAAATAAATCACAATTCCGAGAAGCTTCGATTCCGGGAACACGTTTGAGCGGTTGGATCAATTTAAAGAGTTTCGTTTTGACCGACAACATGGTTGGATAGTTACCAAATAAAACGCAATACTCCTGGTTGTTATGTATGATTGGTTCAGATTTCAAACCTCTCCGATGCTTTAGATCCCAATTCTGATAAGTTTGGATACCGGCTACTCGTTTGCTAAGATGGATCATTTATAAGAGTTCGTTTCGATCGACAACATGCTTGGATAGTTACCAAATAAATCGCAATACTCCCAGTTTGAATTTTTGACCGGTACGTATTTTGTACCACTCCGATAGTTTTTATCGCAATTCTGGGAAATTTGGATACCGACAACTCGTTTGAGAGGATGTATCATTTCTGAGAGTTTTGTTACGATCGACAACTTACTAGGATAGTTACCAAATGAATCGCAATACTACCGGTTTTAACTTTTCATTGGTCCAGATTTCGTACGTCTCCGATGCTTTAGAACGCAATTATAAAAAGTTGGATACCAGCTACTCGTTTGTGATGTTGGGTCGCATCTAAGAGTTTTCTTTGATCCACAACATGCAGGGATAGTTATCAATTGAATCGCAATACTCCTAGTTTAAATTTTTGACCGGTACGGATTATATACCTCTCCGATAGTTTAGATCTCAATTCAAAAAAGGATGTCTACATGCAACTCGTTTGAGAGGTTGGATCGTTTTTTGGAGTTCAGTTTCAACAGACAACATGCAAGGATAGTTACCAAATAAATCGCAATTCTGTGATGCTTGGATACCGGCAACACGTTTGAAAGGTTGGATCGATTTAAAGAGTTTCTCTTCGATCGACAACATGCTAGGATAGTTACCAAATAAATTGTAATACTCTCGTCTTTTATTTTTGACAGGCTCGGATTTCGAACCTCTCCGATGCTTTAGATCGTGATTTTGAGAAATATGGATACCACAGGCTACTAGTTAGAGAAGTTGGATTACTTTTATGAGTTCGCTTCAACCGACAACAAGCATGGATAGTTACCAAATGAATCGTAATGTTTCGGGTTTGAATTTTTGACTGGTACGGATTATGTACCACTCCAATGGTTTCTATCGCAATTTTGAGAAATTTGGCTACCGGCAACTCGTTTGAGAGGATGGATCATTTCAAAGAGTTTCGTAACGACTGACAACATGCTACGATAGTTACCAAATGAATCGCAATACTGCCAGTTTTAATTTTTCACTGGTACGGATTTCGTACCTCTCCGATGCTTTAGAATTCAATTATGAAAAGTTGGTTACCACCTACTCGTTTGTGAGGTTGGATCACTTCTAAGAGTTTTCTTCACTGGTACGGCTCCTATCTATGACTTGTTCGGATTTCAAACTTCTTTGATGCTTTAGATCTCAATTTTAAAAAGCATGCCTACATGCAACTCGTTTGAGAGGTTAGATATTTTTTAAGAGTTTCGTTTCGACCGACAAAATGCTCTGATAGTTACCAAATGAATCGCAATACTCCCGGTTTGAATTATTGACCGGTACGGATTATTTACCACTCCGATAGTTTTTATCACAATTATGATAAATTTGGCTACCGGCGACTCGTTTGAGAGGATGTGTTATTTCTAAGAGTTTCGTTGCGGCCGATAACATGCAAGGATAGTTACCAAATAAATCGCAATACTACCGGCTTTAATTTTTCACTGGTACAGATTTCGTACCTCTTCAATGCTTTATAACGCAATTATGAAAAATTGGATACCAGCTACTCATTTGTGAGTTTGGATCGCTTCATATAGTTTTTCTTCGATCGACAACATGCTACGATAGCTATGAAATGAATCGCAATACTCCCTGTTTGACTTTTTGACCGGTACGGATTATGTACCTCACCGATGGTTTAGATCTCAATTTCAAAAAGCATCACATGCAACTCCTTTGAGAGGTTGGTTCTTTTTTATAAGTTTTGTTTAAACCGACAACATGCCAAGATAGTTACCAAATGAATCGCAATACTCCCGGTTTGAATCGACAACATGCCAAGACCTATGTACATAGACAAAGCTATTGAAAGTAAAAGAAGGCCCTTTGTGAGAGTTTGTGCGGAAGTCAGGGCTACAGATGAGCTGCCTGAACAAGTGTCTATGATTGTGGATGGTAACTATACTATCAACCTTGTTGTTAAATACAACTGGGTCCCTAGTAGATGCCTACACTGTAAATTGTTTGGTTATAGTGACACTCACTACTTGGAAAGAGAATATCCAGCACCAGAAGCACCCAAAGCGTCTACTACAGCAATGAACAAAACAACTCAGAAGAAAGTTTGGAGTGAGACACAAAAGGATGGTAGAGCAATCAAAGAGATAGCAGATGCAACAAAACAACCCCCACAAATGGCCACTGATTCTCATAATGCTTTTCAACCTTTGGACCAATGCAATGAAACTGAAGCAACTGACCCTCATACAAATTCAGAGAAGGAAGAAACTTTGACTGCTCCACAGGGAGGAAATCTGCATCAACCTTCACCAATGCCTGTTGGAAGTGACTATCTGGATGAGGGATTTCAACTTTCAAAAAGTGCCCTCAAAAGGATAAAAAAGAATAAACGGATCTCTGAGAAAGAAATGAGAGAGGCAGAAGTCAGGGAGCCACCATCTAAAGAGAAATATACTAGCACAACTCTTGGGAAACCAGCTAGCTCCTCCAAACAGCCTAATCCTAAGCCTAATAGCCAAAAAGGAAGAGGGAATGGTAATAGAAGAGGTAGCAATGTGTAGCACACCAACCTATATTTGTGGGGTTAAGTGTCTTGTCCTAGGCACTTTGAACTCTACCTGGATCTATTGGAGTTGGAATCATTTTAGTGAGGCAGACAATACTTACCATCTTTCTAAGCATGAGTGATATTGGGAAGGAACCCAAATGGGGTTCTCTTACTGTTTAGATGCCCCAGGAGCATATGCAAAGCTTGGGCAGATCTGTCTTTATGCTTTAGAGTGAGAGCCACCTCATCCTTGGTGAGGAAGAAAGTGAGTATGCATCGTTCAACTTCAGATAACAGCCTTATGAGTGACCGCAGTGAGGATGTGAGGGAGCCAGTCAAATTTACACCCCAAAGTTGGTCACATGCAATTAAAAATGAGTTTGCCAATTTTGCTAAAGTGTTTGTTGATTGTACATGTATTAGATGCCATAATTGGGAAGACCTCCTAGAACAGTATTTTGGGAGGGATAACCTGAGTGAGAAGAGAGATCTTCATTGGTTCTTCTGGGAAGACCTCCTAGAACAGTTTTCTGGGAGGAATAACATGAGTGAGTGGAGAGTTGTTCTTTGTTTCTGGTGGAAGAAGATTTTGCTCCTCCAAGAGTCGGACCATTGGATGGATGGCAAAGCATGGAAGCTGTAATGGCCACTGGAATTTGAGTGGGCTTGTCCTTCATTCCAGTTATGTCATTATGGGAATCAATGATTTCAAATCCCCCAGCAGTCATGGATTGATTGTTAAGCATGAGAGCTATCTTGGCCACTAGAATTTGAGTGGGCTTGTCCTTCATTCCAGGTGGTTCAATATGAGCTTAAATAGTTTCAATAATTCCACAAGTCACGGGCGGTTGGTGAATCATAGTAGCTGTAATGGCCATTGGAATTTGAGTGGGCTTAGCCTTCATTGCGGGTGTCTCATTATTAGCTTAAATGTGTTCACCACCCCACTGTCCTCCTCGTACTGCTCCATCATCGGTTCTTGTGATGGTTTTGTTCTTATTAGGTACTCAATATGGTGTATAACCTATAAGGGTGGACATAGCTGGGCTAGGCTCCTTATCCACCTCTATAAGGTTAGAACTTTATGTGAGGCATTTCATACTCACTCCTTTTGCTGTATACATCATAGTGTCGTAAGTATAGGTCTTTTTGAGTGGGAAAAGGGTTGCTGGGTTACGCTCATTCCTCTGTCCTACTTAATCGGCCTTATTCTTGCTTACTACACTGTGAAGGAACACAGAATGGAGATTTTTGTCTACCTTCTTGCAGGTACAGACAAGGACTGGAGCAGAAGACTCTTGAGACAATTTCTCAAGAATGCCTATATGAGGGGTAAGGAGAGTAGAGTGATTCTAAGATGTAGAGGCCTAACTGCTGTTGTTGTGATACCTCTCTTTCAGGTCGTTTCTAAGATCGGGGGGCTTGGATGGAGGTATTATTTATTTTCTATCTACACCATGTATGATGAGTACATCTAAAATAAATTTTGGGTGTTGGAATATTAGGGGTGTTTAATGATCCTATGAAACAAGCTGAAGTTAGAAACTGGATTAAGGTGCACCATTTAAATTTTTTTGGCCTTGTTGAGACTTAGGTAAAGCCTTGCAATAAGGACTGGATCTTAAACTCAATTAGCGAGAACTGGGAGTCTAAGCAAAACTATGAATTCTCCCCTTCGGGAAGAATCTGGCTTTGTTGGGATTCTAGGTTTGCTAAAGCCAATAATTTCAGCATATCCGAGCAAATGATTACTGCTGATCTCACACTTAATAAACAACATTGAGATTAAAATTGCTGTTATATATGGTAGTAACTCCAGGACTGCTAGGAGGATCTTATGGAATGATATTGAAGACTTAGCTTGCAATGTGACTAAGCTTTTAGCTCTCTTGGGGGATTTTAATAGTATTTTCTCTTCCCAAGAGAAAGTGGGGGGTAGACAAGTCTGGCCCTTCCAAATTGTTGACTTTATTCATTGCATTCAGAACACCGACTTTGTTGATTGCAAGTATAAGGGCAACTTTCTTACTTGGAATAACAAGAAGGTGTGGGGTAGAAGAATCGCTTGTAAACATGATAGGTTATGGTTATTTCCTGTTGGGTATCCACTTTTAATAGATCTGAAGTTTATTTTTTAAATCATGGTATCTCAGACCACTCTCCTTCTATTCTAACCATTTTTAGTGGCACCAAACATGGCCCGACTCCTTTTATGTTCTTTAATTATTGGGCTGACAATCCCAAGTTTGAAGAAGTGGTGAGGGGTCATTGGATCTGTAAAAGGAAAGGTAATGCTACCTTTAGATTCACTGCTACGATGAGAGAGTTAAAGCCTATTTTAAAGGAAAATTTTGTTGCTACTAAAGTTGATATGCAGATCTCTAACTCTAAACAAGTCCTTGAGGTTATACAGAATAATTTGCAAGTGGATCCCCTCAATTTGTTTCATGCTAATGCTGAAAGATCGGCGCTAGAAGTTTATACAAAGTTGATCAGATTGGATGAATCCCAGAAAAGACAAAAGTCTAGAGTGCAATGGTTAGCTCTCGGTGATCAGAACAATGCCTTTTTTCATCGATCCATGCAAAGTAGAAGATCCAGGAACAACATCACAACTATTTTCAATGAGGAAGGTAAGGAGCTTGTCAATGAGGAGGACATTGCAGCTGAGGGTATAAAGTACTTTGTGGATATCATTGGTAAGCCACATTCTGAAGGTATGCCCCCAAATTTTCTCTCTTGTCTTTCTGTTGATGAGAAGTATGAGATGAGCAGGTTTGTTTCTAGGGATGAGATTCTTAGTGCCCTTTTTGGGAATGGGGATGATAAGGCACCAGGGCCTGACAGGTACACAACTTGTTTTTTCAAAAAGTCTTGGAGTACTATTGGGGATAACTTTATGAAAGCTGTGCTTAATTTTTTCCGATCCTCCAAGATGTTAAAAGAGATAAATGCTACATCTATCACCTTGATTCCCAAAGTCCCTATCCCTTGTACTTTTAATGATTTTAGACCTATTGCTTGTAGTAATGTGATTTATAAATGTATATATAAAGTCATTACTACTCGAATTAAGGTTGTGATTGATAAACTTGTGAGTCCTAATCAGTCTATTTTTATCTAAGGAAGGAATATCCATGAGAACATCTTATTGACCCATGAAATTCTTAGGAATTACCATAGAGACAAAGGGAAAGGAAGATGTACAACCAAGATTGACCTTAGGAAAGCTTATGACATGGTCAGGTGGGAAGCTGTCATAGAAATCCTTTTGGTCGTTAACTTTCCTGAAAACATGATTGGCTGGATCTGGGAGTGTATGTCCACTTCTTCCTACTCTATCAGTCTAAATGGCACCCCTAGAGGTTACTTCCAGGGGAAGAGAGGTCCCAGGCAAGGGGATCCAATGTCCCCCTACCTTTTTATTTTATTAATGGAAGCTTTTAACTAGAAGATGGTTAAAAATGTTTTTGAGGGAGATTATGAGCTACACCCTAAGTGTGTGACACCCCAAATCTCCCATCTTTGTTTTGCTGATGATGTCATTGTGTTTATGAAAGGAACTGTAGATAATGCCTTAACACTGACTAATACTCTCAAAGACTTTAATGATTTTGCTGGCCTGGATATTAATTGCAACAAGAGCAAAAATTTTTGTGTAGGAATGAGTGACTATGAGGGTGATAGTTTAAGTAATATTCTAGGCTTTGAGAAGGGAATTTTGCCTGTCAAATATCTTGGATTACCACTTATTACTAATAGACTGAAAAGCTCGGATTGTATGCCTATAATTGATGCTCTATGCTCTAAGATTAAAAATTGGAAGGTAAGCTCCTCAGTTATGCTGGGAGACTGGTTATAGTTAAATCTGTCCTTACCAGTATGCAAGTGTATTGGTCATCTTGTTTTATGCTTCCTGTTGCAACTACTAATTTTATTATGGCAATTTGTAGGAACTTTCTTTGGAGTGGAGAGGAGAAGAGCTGCAGATCCCCCCCTATCAGCTAGGAGAGGTGTTGTTACCCATTCAAAGAGGGAGGTCTTGGAATTAGGGACATCTCTGTGAGTAATGCTGCTGCTATCCTCAAGCATACTTGGAAAGTCATTTCTCATAAAAACTCGTTTGAGAGGATGGATCATTTCAAAGAGATTCGTTACGACCGAACCCATGCCAAGATACTTACCAACTGAATCGCAATACTGCAGGTTTTAATTTTTCACTGGTACGAATTTCGTACCTCTTCGATTCTTTAGAACGCAATTATGAAAGGTTGAATACCGGCAACTCGTTTGTGAGGTTGGACCGTTTCTAAGAGTTTCGTTTCGATAGATAACATGCTAGGATAGTTATCAAATGAATCGTAATTCCCTCGGTTTGAATTTTTACCCGGCATGGATTATGTACTTCTCCGATCGTTTAGATCGTAATTCAGAAAAGCTTGGCTACATGCAACTTGTTCGAGAGGTTGGATCGATTTTAAGACTTTTGTTTGAGCCGACAACATTCCAAGATAGTTACCAAATGAATCGCAATACTCCCGCTTCGATCGACAACATGCTAGGATAGTTATAAAATGATTCGCAATACTCCCAGTTTGAATTTTTGACCGGTACGGATTATGTTTATCTCCGATGGTTTAGATCGCAATTCAGAAAAGCTTTACATGCAACTTGTTCGAGAGGTTGGATCATTTTTAAGAGTTTTGTTTTAACCGTCATCATGCCAAGATTGTTACCAAATGAATCGCAATACTCCCGGTTTGAATTTTTGATTAATACGGATTATGTACCACTCCGATGATTTCTATCGAAATTCTGTGAAGTTTGGCTACCGGCTACTCGTTTGTGTGGATGTATCATTTCTAAAAGTTTCGTTACGACCGGCAGCATACGAGGATAGTTACCAAATGAATCGCAATACTACCGGCTTTAATTTTTGACTGGTACGGATTTCGTACCTCTCTGATGCTTTAGAACGCAATTATCAATGGTTGGATACCGGCAACTCGTTTGTGAGTTTGGATCGCTTCTAAGAGTTTCGTTTCGATCGACAACATGCTAGGATAGTAATAAAATGAATCTTAAAACTCCCAGTTTGAATTTTGGACCAATACGGATTATGTTCCTCTCCGATGGTTTTGATCGCAATTCAGAAAAGCTTGGCTACTTGCAACTTGTTCGAGAGGTTGGACCCTTTTAAGTGTTTTGTTTCAACTGACAGCATGCCAAGATAGTTACTAAATGAATCGTAATACTCCCGGTTTGTATTTTGGATTGGTACATATTTCGTACCTCAAGGATGCTTTAGATCGCAATTTAGAGAAGCTTGGATACCGACAACACGTTTGTGAGGTTGGATCGACTTAAAGAGTTTCGTTTCGACCGACAACATGATAGGTTAGTTACCAAATAAATCGCAATACTTCCAGTTTCTATTTATGATTGGTTCAGATTTTAAACCTCTCCGAAGCTTTAAATCGCAATTCTGAGAAGTTGGATACCGGCTACTCGTTTGAGAAGTTGGATCGTTTTTAAGAGTTCATTTCAACCGACAACATGCTTGGATAGTTTCCAAATAAATTGCAATGCTCCCGGTTTGAATTTTTGACCGGTACGGATTATGTACCACTCCGATGGTTTTTATCGAAATTCTGAGAAGTTTGGCTTCCGGCTACTCGTTTGAGAGGATCTATCATTTCTTAAAGTTTCGTTACGACCAGCAGCATGCGAGGATAGTTACCAAATGAATTGCAATACTGCCGGTTTTAATTTTTCAATTGTACGGATTTCGTACCTCTTCGATGCTTTAGAATGCAATTATGAAAGGATGGATACCGACAACTCGTTTGTGAGGTTGGATCGCATCTAAGAGTTTTGCTTTGATCGGTAACATGATAGGATAATTATCAAATGAATCGTAATACCCTCGGTTTGAATTTTTACCTGGTATGGATTATATACCTCTCCGATGGTTTAGATCGCAATTCAGAAAAAGCTTGACTATATGCAACTTTCGTGAGGTTGGATCGATTTTAAGAATTTTGTTTCAGCCGAGAACATGCCAAGATAGTTACCAAATGAATCGCAATACTCCCGGTTTGTATTTTTGGTTGGTACATATTTCGTACCTCAATGATGCTTTAGACCGCAATTCCGAGAAGCTATGATACCGGAAACACGTTTGAGAGGTTGGATCGATTTAAAGAGTTTTGCTTCGACCGACAATATGCTAGGATAGTTACCAAATAAATCGCAATACTCCCTGTTTCTATTTATAATTGGTTCGGATTTAAAACCTCTCCGATGCTTTAGATTGCAATTCTGAGAAGTTTGGATACCGGCTACCCGTTTGAGAAGTTGGATCGTTTTTAAGAGTTCGTTTCGACCGACAACATGCTTGGATAATTACCAAATGAATCGCAATGCTCTCGGTTTAAATTTTTGACCGGTACGGATTATGTACCACTCCGATGGTTTCAATCAAAAGTCTGAGAAGTTTGGCTACCGGCTACTCGTTTGTGAGGATGTATCATTTCTAAAAGTTTTGTTACGACCGGCAGCATGCGAGGATAGTTTACCAAATGAATTGCAATATTGGCGGTTTTAATTTTTGACTGGTACGGATTTCGTACCTCACCGATGCTTTAGAACGTAATTATGAAAGGTTGGATACCGGCAACTCGTTTGTGAGTTTGGATCGCTTTTAAGAGTTTCGCTTCGATCGACAACATGCTAGGATAGTAATAAATGAATCGCAATTCTCCCGCTTTGTATTTTTGACTGGTACATATTTCGTACCACAATGATACTTTATATCGCAATTCCGAGAAGCTATGATACCGGCAACACGTTTGAGAGGTTGGATCGATTTAAAGAGTTTCGTTTCGACCGACAATATGCTTGGATAATTACCAAATAAATCGCAATACTCCCGGTTCTATTTATGATTGGATCGGATTTAAAACCTCTCCGATGCTTTAGATCGCAATTCTGAGATGTTTGGATACCAGCCACTCGTTTGAGATGTTGGATTGTTTTTAATAGTTTGTTTTGGCCGACAACATGCTTGGATAGTTTCCAAATGAATCGCAATGCTACCGGTTGGAATTTTTGACCGGTACGGATTATGTACCACTCCGATGGTTTCAATCGAAAGTCTAAGAAGTTTGGCTACCGGCTACTCGTTTGTGAGGATGTATCATTTCTAAAAGTTTCGTTACGACCGGCAGCATGGGAGGATAGTTACCAAATAAATTGCAATACTGCCGGTTTTAATTTTTTACTGGTACGGATTTCGTACCTCTCTGATGTTTTAGAACGCAATTATGAAAGGATGGATACCAGCAACTCGTTTGTGAGTTTGGATCGCTTCTAAGAGTTTTGCTTCGATCGATAACATGCTAGGATAGTAATAAAATAAATCGCAATACTCCCAGTTTGAATTTTTGACCATTACGGATTATGTTCCTCTCTGATAGTTTAGATCGCAATTCAGAAAAGCTTGGCTACATGCAACTTGTTCGAGAGGTTGGATCGCTTTTATGTGTTTTGTTTCAACCGACAACATGCCAAGATAGTTACCAAATGAATCGCAATACTCCCAGTTTGTATTTTCGATTGGTACATATTTCGTACCTCAATGATACTTTAGATCGCAATTCAGAGTAGCTTGGATACCGGCAACACGTTTGTGAGGTTGGATCGATTTAGAGAGTTTCGTTTCCACCGACAACATGCTAGGATAGTTACCAAATAAATCGCAATACTCCCGGTTTATATTTATGATTGGTTCGGATTTCAAACCTCTCCGATGCTTTAAATTGCAATTCTGAGAAATTTGGATACCGGCTAGCCCTTTGAGAAGTTGGATCGTTTTTAAGAGTTCGTTTAGACCGACAACATTATTGGATAATTACCAAATGAATCGTAATGCTCCCGGTTTAAATTTTTACCGGTACGGATTATGTTCTACTCCGATGGTTTCTATCGAAATTCTGAGAAGTTTGGCTACCGGCTACTCGTTTGTGAGGATGTATCATTTCTAAAAGTTTTGTTACGACCGGCAGCATGCGAGGATAGTTACCAAATGAATCGCAATGCTGCCGGTTTTAATTTTTGACTGGTACGGATTTCGTACCTTTCTGATGCTTTAGAACGCAATTATGAAAGGTTGGA
This sequence comes from Kingdonia uniflora, assembly GCA_014058105.1. Lineage (NCBI taxonomy): Eukaryota > Viridiplantae > Streptophyta > Magnoliopsida > Ranunculales > Circaeasteraceae > Kingdonia > Kingdonia uniflora. The sequence continues at coordinate 53,005 of JACGCM010001873.1, read as the reverse complement.
TGCCGGCAACTCGCTTGTGAGTTTGGATCGCTTCTAAGAGTTTCGCTTAGATCGAAAAAATGTTATGATAGTAATAAAATGAATCGCAATACTCCCAGTTTGAATTTTTGACCTATACGGATTATGTTCCTCCCCGATGGTTTAGATCGCAATTCAGAAAAGCTTGGCTACATGCAACTAGTTCGAGAGGTTGGATCCCTTTTAAGTGTTTTGTTTCAACCGACAACATGCCAAGATAGTTACCAAATGAATCGCAATACTCCCGGTTTTTATTTTTGATTGGTACATATTTCGTACCTCAGTGATGCTTTAGATCGCAATTCAGAGAAGCTTGGATACTGGCAGCACGTTTGTGAGGTTGGATCAATTTAAAGGGTTTCGTTTCGACCGACAACATGCTAGGATAGTTACCAAATATATCGTAATACTCCCAGTTTCTATTTATGATTGGTTCAAATTTCAACCCTCTCCGATGCTTTAAATCGCAATTCTGAGAAGTTTTTTTTTTTTTGCAAAAGCAAAATAGGGTTAGGCGGTCCCCATGATCAGTTATATAACAAGATATAAAGAATTACATCCTAATGACTGATTTACCCCTTCTATCCTTATCTATATATTTATGGAGTTCCATTGGAAAAGCGAGTCACAAAACTATTACATGTCAGGTATCCAGCAAGAAAATTTGCACATTCATTCACTTATCTAAATTTGTGAAAAATCTTGAATTCCTCGAACCTCAGGATCATAGTCAATAGAGCATTATAAGTATGTAAGCACCTCCATGGTGGGATGACTCCATCTCTCAAGTAAGACACCATACAAGTTGAATCAGTATTCACCCACAGTCTTGGGAGTCCCAAGTTCACAGCAGTTTCAAGCCCTTGTAAAATAGCTTGCATCTCATGAAGCACAATATCAACAGGCTCTAACATTCCTGCATAGGCTATTATGCCTATACCTTCAGAATTCCTTATAATGCCTCCAGTCCCTCCTCTTGAGTTAGTATAAGACCCATCAGAATTAAGAAGACAGATACCCTGTGGAGGTGGGTCCCATGATAAAGGTACAGTTTTAGGTAGAACATAGTCTGGGTGTAGGTGCCAAGCTCCACAACACTCTCTGTTCCTTGCATTATCAGCTGCTCTGACAATAGTGGCATTCAACCTTGTATAAGCATCATTAGTGATTTGTCTAATCACCTTAGGGCAATTGCTAAACTTGTTCCTGAAGACACCATCATTCCTTGTTCTCCATATATGGTACACAAAGGAGCAGAAACTGGTGTGCACAATCTTTGTAACAGTATCACTTTTTTTCAATTTTGAGAGCCATTCCACTTCTTCATAAAAATCTCCAATGTGCTTATAAAATCCAGAAATAGCAAGAATTTTAGACCATATATCCTAAGAGAAAACACAGTCCATAAGTAAATGAGATGTACTTTCAGGGGCATTTTTCCAAAAAGTACAAAGAGAAGTGCTCAACACATGCCTTTGAACAAGCCTATCCTGAGTAGCCAAGATTCCTTTCATAGCCTGCCAAACTGTAAATCCTTGTTTTGGAATGACATGAGTTCCAGCAAATTGTAGTCCAAGTCAATCTAATTCTAGACTGCCTTATGTGCTCATAAGTATCACAAACAGTATAGACACCTATCTTATTAGGAGTCCATACTATCTTGTCATAGTTAGTATTGCTAGCTACAATTTGGGGCAGGCTATTCATGATATCAGGCAGATCATAATAGATATGTGGAGGAACAGACCATTCCCCATCAATAATGAAAGTAGAAACTTTAGTATCAAGTTTGAGGTAGGAGTCATACCTGTGATGTTGTCTAAACTTATTCAAGAGGATACCTTTCTCATGCCACGGGTCATTCCAGAAACTGGTTTGCTCTCCTTTGTTAATAAGGTGTTTGATCATAAGCTTAGCTTTATCTCTTATCTTAAGAATTTTCTTCCAACACCAGGAGAAATCTCTAGGTATATCAATAGACCAAATATTTCTTTTTCTAAGTAAGTTTGTATCAGCCCATTTGGCCCATATAGACTCACTTTTAGAGGCCAACTTCCAGAGATGCCACATAATAGCAACCTCACTCCACTTTTCTAGACTTCTTAGACCTAATCCTCCTTCTTCCTTAGTGTAGCAAAGGCTATTCCACCTTATAGGAACAGTTCTCTTCTTTTCATTTCCATGCCATGGGAATTTAGAGAAAGTGTTCTCAATTTGGTTCATGATCTTTTTAGGCAAAATAAATAAGCTAGTCCAATATATATGTATAGAGTTAAGAACAGATTTGATTAATTGGAGCTTACCCGCAAATGAAAGATAAGAATACCTCCAAGAGTGTATCCTTGAAGTAATCCTCTCCACCAAAATGTTGCAGTCCCTAGCCTTAAGCCTTGTGGAGATAAGAGGCACTCCAAGGTACTTAAAAGGCAGAGTGCCTATGTTGAAACCCAGAGTTGCGGCAAGTTGTTGTTGGTTCACATCATCTGTTCCTGAAAAATAAATAGCAGATTTGGAGAGATTAACCTCTACTCTACTAATTCTATTTAGAGTAGTCAGACTAGCTCTGATAGAGTTGACTGAGTTCACATTTCCTTTGAAAAATACTAACAAATCATCTGCAAATGCAAGGTGAGTAATAGTGGGGTTAGAACACTTACTATGGAGATCAAACATACCTGTATCCACTGATTCAGCTAGCAATAAACCAAAAGTTTCCATTATGAGCACAAATAAATAAGGAAATATGGGGTCACCTTGTCTGAGACCTCTCTTACCTTGGAAGAACCCCTCTTGAGAACCATTCACAGAGATGGAGTAAGAGGCTGTAGACACGCATTCCATAACCAAGCCAATATAAACTTTAGGGAAGCCCAGAACACTCAAAATAGTTTCAATGGCCTCCCATTGAACTAGGTCATAGGCCTTCCTAAGATCTATTTTGGCTGTGCAATCAGTTTTATTAGAGCTCCTATGATAATTCCTAAGCAGTTCATGACTAATCATAAGGTTATCTGTAATGCTTCTACCTTCAACAAAAGCAGCTTGATTACTACTAATGAGAGGGGGCAACACTCTTTTAAGTCTAGTCGTTAAGATCTTAGATATAACTTTGTAGGTCACATTACAACACGATATAGGCCTATAATCCCCAAAAGTATTGGGATTAAGGGTTTTTGGAACAAGGGCAACCACTGTAGTATTAATTTATTTTAGAATCCTACCCTTCCTAAAAAAGTTGTTAATACCTTTACAAAAAACTTTCTTAATTCTCTTCCAAGTACTTTTGTAAAAGTTGGCATTTAGCCCATCAGGGCCTGGGGCCTTATCATCACTAAAAGAGAACAAGGCTAGCTCAATCTCTTCATCTGAAACTTTTTTTTTCTAAGCTAGCCTTATCCTCATTTTGAATTTTATTTTTAAAATTAAGCCCTCGAATCTTCTCAATGTCAATATCAACCTTTCCCTGGCCTAGAATATGCTTGAAGTAATTAACAGCTTCTTTAGCTATTAGGGTAGGTTCATAAATAGTGTTGTCTTGCTCATCCTTGATGCTCAAGATAGCATTCCTTGCTCTCCTTCCCTTAATTACTCAATGAAAGTAGCTAGAATTAGTGTCTCCCATAGTAAGCCAGTAAACCCTGGCCTTTTGTCTAAGGTAAGACTCCTCTTTTTTGGCTAGAGTTGTGAAGTTGTATATAGCATTTTTTTCCTCTCTCATCAAAATCTCATTAGTAGGGTCCACCAGCAAGTTAGCTTCTTTCACTTTATTCTCAACATTACAAATTTTAGCCTTGCTCCAATCTCTCATAGCAGATCTAGCATTATTAAGTTTTGAGTGTAGAGTGAAGAGAGCATTGCCAGTAGGGTGCCCTCTAAAAGTATCTGCTATGAGCTCTTGGAACCCTTCTTCTTTGGCCCAATAATTAAAGTATTTAAAGCTCTTCTTACCTTTAGCGGTGTCCTCCTTAATCCTTACAACCATGGGACAATGATCAGAGATTCCAGGTAGCAAAAATTCCCCTTCAGCTGCCCTATATTTGTTGCTCCATTCCTCAAAAATCAAAATTCTGTCAATTTTACTTTGAATTTTGTTGCTGCCTCTCTGCTTGTTGCTCCATGTGAAATAACTTCCTTTGTAGTTGAGGTCACTGAGCTTGTTATTGAGCATTTGATTTTGGTACATAGTAATTACAGTATCATGAGCTTCTCTTCCTCCTAGCTTATCTTGAGAGTTAAATGGGTTGTTGAAGTCACCTAGCAGGATCCAAGGCTTTTGAATATTGCTTTTAAGAAGAGAAAGATCCCTCCACAGAGCTTCCCTACAACTGCTCTCATTAGAACCATAAATCAAGGATACAAGAATGGAATTATCCTGCCACTCCACAGTACAGTGAAAAGCTTACTGGGTCCTACCAATCACAACAACAGAAAACAAATTAGGATTCCAACACAAGATCATTCTACTCTTATTACCAACCTCAAAATTCCCTTCACAAATCCATGAAGGGCACATTCTATTAGTAATAACAGTAAAACAATCCTTTCTAATTTTAGTTTCAAGAAGGCCCATAAGAGAGATATCATGTTTCTGAATAATTCTAGTAACTTCTTTTTGCTTAATAGGGCAGTTTAAACCCCTTACATTCCAGGCAGCATGCTTATACATAACCTTGAGTTTTATTGTTACCTTGCTTAGAGCACCAAACTCTCCTACATTCCTCTACCTTTGCCTTTATGTTCATGCTGGCATAAAATTTCCCACAGAATTCTCCTATTATAATCAGCCCTTTACAATAAGCATAGAGATAGCCTGTATACTTGTTGCAATTATTTACTATTATAATAGTGCTACTCTTAGGCATGCAAATCACCTTGTGTGTTTGGGAAGGATCGGTAAATTTCCCTTTCCAAAGGTTTGTCTCAATAATCTTCTTATTACCATAATAAACAGTAATAGAAGGATTTTTGCTTTTAGATATGTGATCCCAAAATTTTTTAGAATCTTTGAGGTATGGAAATAGTCTTAGGATCAATAGATCTGCCTCATTCCTCATAACTCTTAAAAATTTTGCAAACCCACAATTACAACCAGAAGATTGTTCCATAAATTGTTTGCCTATAATTATAGCGCATCCTAAGACCAGCTCTCTGTACCAGAGGGTGTAATGTAGTACTATGATAATAGGTTCCACCTCACTAGTAGTAATAAGATACTCATTGCTAAGGGAGCCACATATGGTCTTGAAACAAAAATCCTCAAAGATCAACCCATGCATTAAGTCCTTGATTTTAGGGAGGATCCAAAAATTAAGGGAGTAAATGAGATATGGAAGAAGATCTGCCTCATACCCCAAATTTCCTTTAATTCTAGATAAGATGCTAGCACTAGCACTCCCTAACATCATCACTTTGCCCCACCAATTGTAAATAAAAACAACTATACAATTTTTAACCTTACAAGTAGTATAGGCATACTCATAGTTGTATAAAAATATTTTAGTCATATTGCCAGGTCCCATCAGCTTGAATTCCAGGAGCATCCCATAATTAATAGAACATATGAGGTATCGAAAATCCCTCATGTTCCTTTTAATTATTAGATATCGGCTATTACAGTTGCATGTATCAATAGCTATCCTCAAGACCAACATCCTGAACCAAAAGTAGTTAAACAATAGTATTATACTATTTATTTCCCATCTATAAGACTCATAGTAAGAACTAAATATTATGATATTGCTATCAATAGTTTTGTTTCAACTGACAACATGCCAAGCTAATTACCAAATGAATCGCAATACTCCCGGTTTATATTTTTAACTGGTACATATTTCGTACCTCAATGATGCTTTAGATCGCAATTCTGAGAAGCTTCGATACCGGCAACAGGTTTGTGAGGTTGGATCGATTTAAAGATTTTTGATTCGACCGACAACATGCTTGGATAGTTATCAAATAAATCGCAATACTCCCGGTTTCTATTTATGACTGGTTCGGATTTCAAACTTCTTCGATGCCTCAGATCGTAATTCTGAGAAGTATGGGTACTGGCTACTCGTTTGAGAAGTTCAATTGTTTTTATGAGTTTGTTTCGACCGAGAACATGCTTGGATAGTTACCAAATGATTTGCAATGCTCCCGATTTGAATTTTTAACCGGTACATATTATGTACCACTCCCATGGTCTATATCGCGATTTTGAAAAGTTTGGCTAACGGCAACTCGTTTTAGAGGATGAATCATTTCAAAGAGTTTCGTTACGACGGACAATATGCTATGATAGTTACCAAATGAATCGCAATACTGTCAGTTTTAATTTATTACTGGTACGGATTTCATACCTCTCCGATGCTTTAGATCACAATTATGAAAAGTTGGATACCAGCTACTCGTTTGTGAGGCTGGATCGCTTCTAAGAGTTTTCTTCGATCGACAACATGCTGGGATAGTTATTAAATGAATCGTAATACTCCCAGTTTAAATTTTTGACCGGTACGGATTTTGTATCTCTCCGATGCTTTAGAGCACAATTATGAAAGGTTGGATACCGGAAACTCGTTTGTGAGTTTGGATCGCTTTTAAGATTTTTCTTCAATCGACAACATGCTGGGATAGTTATCAAATGAATCGCAATACACCCAGTTTGAATTTTTGAACGGTACGGATTATGTACCTCCCCGAGGGTTTTTATCTCAATTCAAAAACGCATGTCTACATGCAACTCGTTTGAGAGGTTGGAACTTTTTTATGAGTTTTGTTTCAACCGACAACATGATGGGATAGTTACAAAATGAATCGCAATACTCTCGGTTTAAATTTTTGAATGGTACATATTTCGAACCTCTATGATGCTTTAGATCGCAATTCTGGGAAGCTTGGATAGTTACCAAATAAATGGCAATACTCCCGGCTTCTATTTATGATTGGTTAGGATTTCGAACCTCTCCGATGCTTTAGATCACGATTATGAGAAATATGGATACCGGCTAGTTGTTTTAGAATTTGGATTGTTTTTATGAGTTCGTTTCAACCGACAACATGCTTGGATAGTTAGCAAATGAATCGCAATACTCCGGGTTTGAATTTTTGGCTGGTATGGATTATGTTCCACTCCGATGGTTTCTTTCGCAATTCTGAGAAGTTTGGCTACCGGGAAATCGTCTGAGTGGATGGATCATTTTTATGAATTTTGTTACGACCGACAACATGCTAGGATAGTTACCAAATGAATCGCAATACTATCGGTTTTAATTTTAGACTGGTACGGATTATGTTCCACTCCGATGGTTTAGATCACAATTCAGAAAAGCTTGGCTACATGCAACTTGTTCGAGAGATTGGATCGCTTTTAAGTGTTTTGTTTCAATCGACAACATGCCAAGATAGTTACCAAATGAATCGCAATACTCCCGGTTTGTATTTTCGATTGGTACATATTTCGTACCTCAATGATGCTTTAGATCGCAATTCAGAGAAGCTTGGATACCGGCAACACGTTTGTGAGGTTGGATCGATTTAAAAAGTTACGCTTCGCTCGACAACATGCTAGGATAGTTACCAAATAAATCGCAATACTCCCGGTTTCTATTTATGATTAGTTCGTATTTCAAACCTCTCCGATGCTTTAAATCGCAATTCTGAGTAGTTTGGATACCGGCAACTCGTTTGAGAAGTTGGATCGTTTTTAAGAGTTCATTTCGACCGATAACATGCTTGGATAGTTACCAAATGAATCGCAATGCTCCCGGTTTGAATTTTTGACCGGAACGGATTATGTACCACTCCGATGGTTTTTATCGAAATTCTGAGAAGTTTGGCTACCGGCTACTCGTTTGAGAGGATGTATCATTTCTTAAAGTTTCGCTGCGACCGGCAGCATGCGAGGATAGTTACCAAATGAATCGCAATACTGCCGGTTTTAGTTTTTGACTGGAACGGATTTTGTACCTCTCAGATGTTTTAGAACGCAATTATGATAGGTTGGATACTGGCAACTCGTTTGTGAGTTTGGATCGCATCTAAGAGTTTCGTTTCGATCGATAACTTGCAAGGATAGTAATAAAATTAATCGCAATTCTCCCGCTTTGAATTTTTGACTCGTACATATTTCGTACCTCAATGATGCTTTTGATCGCAATTTCGAGAAGCTATGATACCGGCAACACGTTTGTGAAGCTGTATCGATTTAAAAAGTTTTGCTTTGACCGACAATATTCTAGGATAGTTACCAAATTAATCGAAATTCTCCCGGTTTCTATTTATGACTGGTTCAGATTTAAAACCTCTCCGATGCTTTAGATCGCAATTCCGAGAAGTTTGGATACCGGCAACTTGCTTGAGAAGTTGGATCGCTTTTAAGAGTTCGTTTCGACCGAAAACATGCTTGGATATTTACCAAATGAATTGCAATGATCCCGGTTTGAATTTATGACCGGTATGGATTATGAACCACTCCGATGGTTTTTACCGAAATTCTGGTATGTTTTGCAACCGGCTACTCGTTTGAGAGGATGTATCATTTCTAAAAGTTTCGCTACGACCAGCTGCATGCGAGGATAGTTACCAAATGAATCGCAATACTGTCGGTTTTAATTTTTCACTTGTACGGATTTCGTACCTCTTCGATGCTTTAGAACGCAATTATGAAAGGTTGGATACCGGCAACTCGTTTGTGAGGTTGGATCGGTTCTAAGAGTTTCGCTTCGATCGATAACATGATAGGATAGTTATCAGATGAAGTTTAATACCCTCGGTTCGAATTTTTACCTTGTATGGATTATGTTCCTCTCTGATGGTTTAGATCGCAATTCAGATAAAGCTTGGCTACATGCAACTTGTTCGAGAGGTTGGATCGATTTTTAGAATTTTGTTTCAGCCGACAACATGCCAAGATAGTTACCAAATGAATCGCAATACTCTTGGTTTGTATTTTTGCCTGGTACAAATTTCGTACCTCAATGATGCTTTAGATCGCAATTCCGAGAAGCTATGATACCGGCAACACGTTTGAGAGGTTGGATCGATTTAAAGAGGTTCGTTTCGACCGACAATATGCAAGGATAGTTACCAAATCAATCGCAATACTCTCGGTTTCTATTTATGACTGGTTCGAATTTAAAACCTCGCCGATGCTTTAGATCGCAATTCTGAGAAGTTTGGATACCGGTTACACCTTTGAGAAGTTGGATCGCTTTTAAGAGTTCGTTTCGACGGACAACATGCTTGGACAGTTACCAAATGAATCGCAATGCTCCCGGTTTGAATTTTTGACCGGTACGGATTATGTACCACTTCGATGGTTTCTATCAAAATTCTGAGAAGTTTGGCTACCGGCTACTCGTTTGAGAGGATGTATCATTTCTAAAAGTTTCGTTACGACCTGCAGCATGCGAGGATGGTTACCAAATGAATCGCAATACTGCTGGTTTTAATTTTTGACTGGTACGGATTTCGCACCTCACTGATGCATTAGAATATAATTTTCAAAGTTTGGATACCGGCAACTTGTTTGCAAGTTTGGATCGCTTCTAAGAGTTTCGCTTCGATTGACAACATGCTGGATAGTAATAAAATGAATCGCAATACTCCCAGTTTGAATTTTTTACCTGTAGGGATTATGTTCCTCTTCGATGGTTTAGATCGCAATTCAGAAAAGCTTGGCTACATGCAACTTGTTCGAGAGGTTGGATCGCATTTAAGTGTTTTGTTTCAACCGACAACATGCCAAGATAGTTACCAAATGAATCGCAATACTCCCGGTTTTTATTTTTGATTGGTACATATTTCGTACGTCAATGATGCTTTAGATCGCAATTCAAAGAAGCTTGGATACCAGTAACACGTTTGTAAGGTTGGATCGATTTAAAAAGTTTCGTTTCGACTGACAGCATGCTTGGATAGTTACCAAATAAATCGCAATACTCCCAGTTTCTATTTATGACTTGTTCGAATTCAAACCTCTCCGATGCTTTAAATCGCAATTCTGTGAAGTTTGGATACCGGCTACTCGTTTAAGAAGTTGGATCGCTTCTAATAGTTTGGCTACCGGCAACTCGTTTGAGGGGATGTATCATTTCTAAGAGTTTCGTTATGACCGGCAACATGCGAGGATAGTAACTAAATGAATCGCAATACTGCCGATTTTAATTTTTGACTGGTACGGATTTCGTACCTCTACGATGCTTTAGAACACAATTATGAATGGATGGTTAATGGCATCTCGTTTATGAGTTTGCATCGCTTCTAAGAGTTTCGCATCGATCGACAACATGCTAAGATAGTTTTCAAATGAATCGCAATACTCCAAATTTTAATTTTAGACCGGTACGGATTATATACCTTGAGATGGTTTAGATCGCAATTCAGAAAAGCTTGGCTACATTCAACTTGTTCCAGAGGTTGGATCATTTTTATGAGTTTTGTTTCAACAGACAACATTCCAAGATAGTTACCAAATAAATCGCAATACTCTCGGTTTATATTTTTGACTGGTACATATTTCGTACCTCAATGATGGCTTAGATCGCAATTCCGAGAAGCTTGGATACCGGTAACAAGTTAGAGAGGTTGGATCGATTTAAAGAGTTTCGTTTCGACCGACAACATGCTCGGATAGCTACCAAGTAAATCGCAATAATCTCCGTTTCTTTTTATGACTGGCTCGGATTTCAAACCTCTCCGATGCTTTAAATCTCAATTATGAGAAGTATGAATTCCGGCTACTCGTTTGAGAAATTGGATTGTTTCGACCAACAACATGCTTGGATAGTTACCAAATGAATCGCAATACTCCCGGATTGAATTTTTGACCGGTATGGATTATGTACCACTCTGATGGTTTCTATTGTAATTATGAGAAATTTGGCTACCGGCAACTCGTTTGAGAGGATGTATCATTTCTAAGTGTTTCGTTATGACCGACAACTTGCTATAATAGTTATCAAATGAATCGCAATACTGCCGGTTTTAATTTTTCACTGGTACGGATTTTGTACCTCTCCGATGCTTTAGAACGCAATTATTAAAAGTTGGACATTAGCTACTCGTTTGTAAGGTTGGATCGCTTCTAAGAGTTTTCATCGGTTGACAACATGCTGGAATAGCTATCAAATGAATCTCAATACTCCCATTTTTAATTTTAGGCCGGTAGGGATTATGTACCTCTCCGATGGTTTAGATCTCAATTCAAAAATGCATGTTTACATGCAACTCGTTTGAGAGGATGGAACGTTTTTAAGAGTTTATTTTTAACCAAAAATATGGAAGGATAGTTACCAAATGAATTGCAATACTTCCAGTTTAAATTTTTGACCGGAACATATTTCGTACCTCTATGATGCTCTAGATCGCAATTCGTTGAAGCTTGGATGCCGGCAACTCGTTTGAGAGCTTGGATCGATTTTAAGAATTTCGTTTCGACCGACAACATGCTAGGATAGTTACCAAATATATCGCAATACTCCCAGCTTCTATTTATGACTGGCTCAAAATAGGAACCTCTCCGATGCTTTAGATCGCGATTCTGAGAAATATGGATACCGGCTACTCGTTAGAGAAGTTGGATTGTTATTATGAGTTTGTTTCGACCGACAACATGCCTTGATAGTTACTAAATGAATCGCAATGCTCCCGTTTTAAATTTTTGACCGGTACAGATTATGAAGCACTCTGATGGTTTCAATCGCAATTTTGAGAAGTTTGGCTACCGGTAACTCGTTTGAGAGAATGGATCATTTCAAAGTGTTTCTCTACGACCGGAAACATGCGTGGATAGTTACTAAATGAATCGCAATACTGCCAGTTTTAATTTTTGACTGGTACGGATTTTGTACCTCTCGATGCTTTAGAACGCAATTATGAAACGTTGGATACCGGCAACTCGTTTGTGAGTTTGGATCACTTTTAACAGTTTCGTATCGATTGGCAACATGCTAGGATAGTTATCAAATGAATCGCAATACTCCCAATTCGAATTTTTGACCGGTACGGATTATGTACCTCTCCGATGGTTTAGATCGCAATTCAGAAAAGCTTGGCTGCATGCAATTTGTTCGAGAGATTGGATCATTTTTAAGAGTTTTGTTTCAACCGACAACATGCTAAGATAGTTACCAAATGAATTTTAATACTCCCGGTTTGTATTTTTGACTGGTACATATTTCTCACCTCAATGATGCTTTAGTTCGCAATTCTGAGAAGCTTGGATACCGGCAACACGTTAGAGAGGTTGGATCGATTTAAGGAGTTTCGTTTTGACCGACATCATGCTAGGATAGTTACCAAATAAATCGCAATACTCTCGGTTTATATTTATGACTGGTTCGGTTTTCAATCCTCTCCGATGCTTTATATCTCAATTCTGAGATGTTTGGATTCCGGTTACTCATTTTAGAAGTTGTATCGTTTTGACCGACAAAATGCATGGATTGTTACCAAATGAATCGCAATTCTCCCGGTTTGAATTTTTGACCGGTATGGATTTTGTACTATTCCGATGGTTTCTATCACAATTATGAGAAATTTGGCTACCGGCAACTCATTTGAGAGGATGTATCCTTTATAGGAGTTTCGTTATAACCGACATCTTGCTAGGATAGTTACCAAATGAATCGCAATACTCCCGGTTTTAATTTTTTACTGGTACGGATTTCGTACCTCTCCGATTCTTTTGAAAGCAATTATGAAAAGTTGGATACCGGCAACTCGTTTGTGAGGTTTGATCTAAACATGCCGGGATAGTTATCAAATGAATCGCAATACTTCCGGTTTAAATTTTTTACTGGTACATATTTCGTACCTCTATGATGCTTTAGATCGTAATTCTGAGAAGCTTGGATACCGACAACACGTTTGAGAGGTTGGACCAATTATGAATAGTTGGATTCCAGCTACTCGTTTGAGAGGTTGGATCGCTTCTAAGTTTTCTACGGTCTACAACTTGCTGGGATAGTTATCAAATGAAACGCAATACTGCCAGTTTGAATTTTTGATCGGTACAGATTTTGTACCTCTCCGATGGTTTAAATCTCAATTCTAAAAAACATGTCTACATGCAACTCGTTTAAGAGGTTGGATCATTTTTAAGAGTTCTGTTTCAACCGGTAATATGCTAGGATAGTTACCATAGGAATCGCAATACTCCCGGTTTGAATTTTTGATTGGTACATATTTCGTACCTCTATGATGCTTTAGATCGCAATTCGAAGAAGCTTTGATACCTGCAACTCGCTTGAGAGGTTGGATTGATTTTAAGAGCTTTGTTTCGACCGACAACATGCTAAGATAGTTACCAAATAAATCGCAATACTCCCGGCTTCAATTTATGACTAGCTCGGATTTGGAACCTCTCCGATGCTTTAGATCACGATTCTGAGAAGTATGGATACCGGCTACAAGTTTGAGAAGTTGGATAGTTTTTATGAGTTCGTGTCGACCGACAACATGCTTGGATAGTTACCAAATAAATCACAATGCTCCCGGTTTAAATTTTTGACCGGTACGGATTATGTACCACTCCGATGGCTTCTATCGAAATTCGAAGAAGTTTTGCTACCGGCAACATGTTTGAGAGGATGGATCATTCAAAGGGTTTCGTTACGACCGGCAACATGCTAGAATAGTTACCAAATGAGTCGCAATACTACCGGTTTTAATTTTTGACTTGTACTGATTTCGAACCTCTCCGATGCTTTAGAACGCAATTATGAAAGGTTGGATACCGGCAACTCGTTTATGAGATTGGATCGCTTCAATGAGTTTCGCTTCGACCGAGAACATGCTTGGATAGTTAGCAAATGAATCGCAATGGTCCCGGTTTACATTTTTGACCGGTACGGATTATGTAGCACTCCGATGGTTTCAATCGCAATTTTGAGAAGTTTGGCAACTGGCTACTCGTTTGAGAGGATGGATCATTTCAAAGTGTTTCGTTACGATCGACAATATGCTAGGATAGTTACAAAATGAATCGCAATACTGCCGGATTTTATTTTTTATTTGTACGGATTTCGTACCTCTCCGATGCTTTAAAACACAATTATGAATGGTTGGATCCCGGCAACTCGTTTGTGAGTTTGGATCGCTTCTAAGAGTTTTGCTTCGATCGACAACATGCTAGGATAGTTATAAAATGATTTGCAATACTCCCAGTTTGAATTTTTTATCGGTACAGATTATGTTCCTCTCCGATGGTTTAGATCACAGTTCAGAAAAGCTTGGCTACATGCAACTAGTTCGAGAGGTTGGATCAATTTTAAGAGTTTTGTTTCTGCCGACAACATGCCAAGATAGTTTCCAAATAAATCGCAATACTCTCGGTTTGTATTTTTGACTGGTACATATTTCGTACCTCAATGATGTTTTAGATCTCAATTTCGAGAAGCTATGATACCGGCAACAAGTTAGGGAGGTTGGATTGATTTAAAGAGTTTTGTTTTGACCGACAACATGCTAGGATAATTACCAAATAAATCGTAATACTCCCGGTTTCTATTTATTACTGGTTCGGATTTCAAATCTTCGATGTTTTAGATCGCAATTATGAGAAGTTTGGATACCGGCTACTCGTTTGAGAAGTTGGATCGCTTTTCAGAGTTCGTTTCGACCGACAACATGCTTGGATAATTACCAAATTAATTGCAATGCTCCCGGTTTAAATTTTTGACCGGTACGGATTATGAACCACTCCAATGGTTTCTATAGAAATTCTGAGAAGTTTGGCTACCGGCTACTCGTTTGTGAGGATGTATCATTTCAAAGTGTTTCGTTACGACCGGCTCTATGCGAGGATTGTTGCCAAATGAATTGCAATACTGCCAGTTTTAATTTTTGATTGGTACAGATTTCGTACCTCTCTGATGCTTTAGAACGCAATCATTAAAGGCTAGATACCGACAACTCGTTTGTGAGTTTGGATCGCTTCTATGAGTTTTGTTTTGACCGATAACATTTTTGGATAGTTACTAAATGAATCCCACTGCTCCCGGTTTAAATTTTTGATCGGTACAGATTTTGTAGCACTTTGATGGTTTCAATCATAATTTTGAGAAGTTTGAGAGGATGAATCATTTCAAAGTGTTTCGTTACGACCAACAACATGCTGGGATAGTTGACAAATGAATCGCAATACTGTCGGTTTTAATTTTTTACTGGTACGGGTTTCGTACCTCTTCGATGCCTTAGAACGCAATTATGAAAGATTGGATACAGGCAACTTGTTTGTTAGGTTGGATCTCTTCTATGAGTTTCGCCGCTATCGATAACATGCATGGATAGTTTTCAAATGAATCGTAATACCCTCAGTTTGAATTTTTGACCGGTACGGATTATGTACCTCTCCGATGGTCTAGATCGCAATAGAAAAAAGCTTGCTACATGCAAATTGTTTGAGAAGTTGGATCATTTTTAAGAGTTTGTTTCAGCCGACAACATGCTGGGATAGTTACCAAATGAATCGCAGTACTCCCGGTTTGTATTTTTTACTAGAACATATTTCGTACCTCTATGATGCTTTAGAGCGCAATTCTGAGAAGCATGGATACCGTCAACTCGTTTGAGAGGTTGGATTGATTTTTATAGTTTCGTTTCGACCGAAACATGCTTGGATAGTTACCAAATAAATTGCAATACTCCCAATTTTAATTTTTTGACCGGTATGGATTATGTACCAATCCGATGGTTTCTATCGCAATTTCGAGAAGTTTGGCCACCGGCAAGTCGTTTGTGAGGATAGATCATTTCAAAGAGTTTCGTTACTACCAGCAACATGCTGGAATAGTTAGCAAAGGAATCGCAATACTGCAATTATTTTTCACTGATACGGATTTTGTACCTCTACGATGCTTAGAACGCAATTATGAAAGGTTGGATACCGGTAACACCTTAGTGTGATTGGATCGCTTCTAATAGTTTTCCTTCGATCGATAACATGCAAGGTTAGTTATCAAATGAATCGCAATACCCACGGTTTGAATTTTATATCGGTATGGATTATGTACCTCTCCGATGGTTTAGATCGCAATTAAGAAAAGCTTGGCTACATGAACCTTGTTCGAGAGGTTCGATCAATTTTGAGAGTTTTGTTTCAGCCGACAACATGCCAAGATAGTTACCAAATGAATCGTAATACTCCCGGTTTGTATTGCGATACTCAGAATTGCGATAGAAACCATCGGAGTGGTACATAATCTGTACTTCAATTCGGGGACATTGCAATTCATTTGGAAACTATCCAAGCATATTGTCGGTCGAAACGAACTCATAAAAACAACCCAACTTCTCTAACGAGTAGCCGGTATCCATATATCACAGAATCGTGATCTAAAGCATCGGAGACGTTCGAAATCCGAACCAGTCATTAATAGAAGCCGGGAGTATTGTGATTTATTTGGTAACTTTCCTAGAAAGTTGTCTGCCGAAATGAAACACTTAAAATCAATCCAACCTCAAAAACGAGTTTCCGGTATCCAAGCTTCTCAAAATTGCGATCTAGAGCATTATAGAGGTACGAAATATGTACCAGTCAAAAATTTAAACTGGGAGTATTGCGATTTATTTGGTAACTATCCTAGCAAGTTGTCGGTCGTAACGAAACTCTTAGAAATGATACATCCTCGCAAACGAGTTGCGAGTAGCCAAATTTCCCAGAATTGCAATAGAAACCATCGGAGTGGTGTATAATCCGTGCCGGTCAAAAATTCAAACCGGGAGCATTACGATTCATTTGGAAACTATCCAACATGTTGTCGGTCGAAACGAGCTCAAAAACAATCCAACTTCTCTAACGAGTAGCCGGTATCCATATTTCTCGGAATCGCAATCTAAAGCATCGGAGAGCTTCGAAATCCAAACAAGTTGCAAGTAGCAAAATTTCTCATAATTGCAATAGCAACCATCGGAGTGGTACATAATCTGTACCGGTCGTAAATTCAAACCGGGAGCATTGCGATTCATTTGGAAACTATCCAAGCATGTTGTCGGTCAAAACGAACTCATAAAAACAATCCAACTTCTTTAACGAGTAGCTGGTATCCATATTTCTCTGAATCGGGATCTAAAGAATCAGAGACGTTCGAAATCCAAACCAGTCATAAATAGAAGCCGGGAGTATTGCGATTTACTTGGTAACTATCCTAGATAGTTGTGTGTCGAAACGAAACTCTTAAAATTGATCCAATCTCTAAAACGAGTTTCCGGTATCCAAGCTTCCCAAAATTGCGACCTAAAGGATTATAAAGGTACGGAATATGTACCAGTCAAAAATTCAAGCCGGGAGTATAGTGATTCATTTTGTAACTATCCTAGCATGTTGTCGGTTGAAGCAGAACTCTTAAAAGCGATCCAACCACTAAATCTAGTTGTATGTAGACATGCTTTTTTGAATTGAGATCTAAGCCATCGGAGAGGTACATAATCCGTACCGGTCAAAAATTCAAACGGGGAGTATTGTGATTCATTTGATAACTATCCCTTCATGTTCTTGATCGAAGAAAACTCTTAGAAGCGATCCAACCTCACAAACGAGATACCGGTATCCAACCTTTCATAATTTCGTTCTAAGGCATCGAAGAGGTACGAAATCCGTACCAGTGAAAAAGTTAAACCGGCAGTATTGCGATTCATTTGGTAAAAATCCTAGTATGTTGTAGGTCCAGACGAAACTCTTTGAAATGATACATCCTTTCAAACGAGTTGCCAGTAGCTTAATTTCTCAGAATTGCGATAGAAACCACCGGAGTGGTACATAATCCGTACCGGTCGAAAATTCAAACCGGGAGCATTGCGATTCATTTGGTAACTATGCAAGCATGTTGTCGGACGAAACAAACTCATAAAAACAATCAAACTTCACTAACGAGTAGCCGGTATCCATATTTCACAGAATCGCGATCTAAAGCATCGGAGAGGTTCGAAATACGAACCAATCATAAATAGAAGCCGGGAGTATTGCAATTTATTTGGTAGCTATCCTAGCATGTTGTCGGTCGAAACAAAGCTATTAAAATTGATCCAACCTCCCAAAGGAGTTTCCGATATCCAAGCTTCTCAGAATTGCGATCTAGAGCATTATAGTGGTACGAAATATATACCAGTCTCAAATTCAAACCGGGAGTATTGCGGTTCATTTGGAAACTATCCAAGCATGTTGTCGGTAGAAACAGAACTCTTAAAAATGATCCAACAACTCAAAAGAGTTGCCTGTAGACATACTTTTTTGAATTTTTATATAAATCATCTAAGAGGTACATAATCCGTACCGTTAAAAATCCAAACTGGGAGTATTGCGATTCATTTGATTACTATCCCAGCAAGTTGTCGATCGAATAAAATACATAGATGCGATCCAACCTCACAAACGAGTAGCTGGTATCCAACATTTTTTAATTGCGTTCTAAAACATCGGGGAGGTACGAAATCCGTAACAGTAAAAAATTAAAACCGGCTGTATTGCGATTCATTTGGTAATTATCCTAGCATGTTATCAGTAGTAACAAAACTCTTAGAAATGATACATCCTCTCAAGCGAGTTGCCAGTAGCCAAATTTTTCAGAATTGCAATAGAAACCATCGGAGTGGTATATAATCTGTACCGGTCAAAAACTTAAATAGGGAGCATTGCGATTCATTTTGCACCTATCCAGCATGTTGTGGGTCGAAACGAACTCATAAAAACAATCCAACTTTTCTAATTAGTAGCCGTTATCCATATTTCACAGAATCGCGATCTAAAGCATCGGAGAGTTTCAAAATCCGAACCAGTCATAAATAGAAGCCGGGAGTATTGCGATTTATTTAGTAACAATCATAGCAAGTTGTCGGTCAAAGCGAACTCATAAAATCGATCCAGCCACTCAAACGAGTTTCTGGTATACAATCTTCTAAGAATCGCGATCTAAAGGATTATAGAGGTACGAAATATGCACCATTCTTAAATTAAAACCGGGAGTATTGCGATTCATTTGGTAACTATCCTAGCATGTTGCAAGTTGAAACAAAACTCTTAAAAATGATCCAGCCACTCAAACGAGTGGCATGTAGACATGCTTTTATGAATTAAGATCTAAACCATCGGAGAGGTACATAATCTGTACCAGTCAAAAATTTAAACTGGGAGTATTTGGATTAATTTGATAACTATCCCTGCATGTTGTCGATCGAGGAAAACTCTTAGAAGCGATCCAACCTCACAAACGAATAGCTGGTATCCAACTTTTTATAATTGCGCTCAAAAACATCGGAGAGGTACAAAATCCATACCAGTAAAAAATTAAAACCGGCTGTATAGCGATTCATTTGGTAACTATCCTAGCAAGTTTTCGGCCGTAACGAAACTCTTAGAAATGATACATCCTCTCAAACGAGTTGCCAGTAGCTAAATTTTATTGAATTTCCAAAGAAACCATCAGATGGCACATAATCCGTACCGGTCAAAAATTCAAGCCGAGAGCATTGCGATTCATTTGGCAACTATCCTCGGTCGAAACGAACTCATAAAAGCATGTTGTCGGTAGTAACGAAATTCTTTGAAATGATCCATTCTCTAAAACAAGTTGCCGGTATCAAAACTTCTCAAAATTCGATCGAAACCATCGGAGTGGTACATAATCCGTACCGGTCAAAAATTTAAACCGGGAGCATTGCGATTCATTTGGAAACTATCAGACATGTTGTCGGTCGGAACGAACTCATAAAAACAATCCAACTTCTCTGACGAGTAGCCAGTATCCATATATCTCAGAATCGCGATCTAAAGCATCGGAGAGGTTCGAAATCCGAACAGTCATAAATAGAATCTGGGAGTATTGCGATATATTTGGTAACTATCCTAGCATGTTCTCGGTCGATACGAAACTCTTAAAAATGATCCAGCCACTCAAACGATTGCATGTAGACATGCATTTTTGAATTAATAACTAAACCATCGGAGATGTACATAATCTGTACAGGTCAAAAATTCAAACTGGGAGTATTGCGATTCATTTGATTACTATCCCTATATGTGGTCGATCGAAGAAAACTCTTAGTAGCGATCCAACCTCACAAACGTGTAACTGGTAACCAACATTTTATAATTGCGTTCTTAAGCAACGGAGAGGTACGAAATTCGTACCTGAAAAAAAGTAAAAACGGCTGTATTGCGATTCATTTGGCAAACTATCCTAGCAAGTTGTCGGTCATAACGAAACTCCTAGAAATGATACATCCTCTCAAACGTGTTGCCAGTAGCTAAATTTCACAGAATTGAAATAGAAACCATCGGAGTGGTACATAATCTGTACCGGTCAAAAATTCAAGCCGGGAGCATTGCGATACATTTGGAAACTATCCATCATGTTGTCGGTCAAAACGAACTCATAAAAACAATCCAACTTCTCTTACGAGTTTCAAGTATCCATATATCTCAGTATCGCGGTCGAAAGCATCGGAGAGGTTCGAAATTCGAACCAGTCATAAATAGAAGCCAGGAGTATTGCGATATATTTCGTTACTATCCTAGCTTGTTGTCGGTCGAAGCGAAACTCTTTAAATCGATCCAACCTCTCCAACGAGTTTCCGATATCCAAGCATCTCAGAATAGCGATCTAAAGCATTATGGAGGTACGAAATATGTAAAAGAAAAAAATTCAAACTGGGAGTACTGCGAATCACTTGGTAACTATCCTTGCATGTTGGCGGTTGATACAAAACTCTTAAAAACTATCCAACCTCTCAAATGAGTTGCATGTAGACATGCATTTTTGAATTGAGATCTAAACCATCGGAGGGGTTTAGATCGAAGAGGTACGAAATCCGTAACAGTAAAAAATTAAACCGACAGTATTGCGATTCATTTTGGTAACTATTCTAGTATGTTGTCGGTCCTAGCGAAAAATTAAACCGACAGAATCGCAATACTGCCTGTTTTACTTTTTCACAGGGTACCGAATCCGTACCTGTAAAAAAATTCAAACTGAGGTTATTACGATTCATTTGAAAACTATCCTTACATGTTATCGATAGAAGCTAAACTCTTATAAGCGATCCAACCTAACAAATGACTTGCTGGTATCCAGTCTTTCATAATTACGTTCTAATGAATCGAAGAGGTACGAAATCCGAACCAGTGAAAAAGTAAAACCGGCAGTATTGCGATTCATTTGGTAACTATTCTAGTATGTTGTCGGTCCAAGCGAAACACTTTGAAATGATCCATCCTTTCAAACGAGTTGCCAGTAGCCAAATTTCTCAGAATTGCGATAGAACCCACCGGAGTGGTACATAATCCGTACCGGTCCAAAATTCAAACCGTGAGCATGGCGATTCATTTGGTAAATTTCCAAGCATGTTGTTGGTCGAAACGAACTCATTAAAACAATTCAACTTCTCTAATGAACAGCCTGTATACATATTTCTCATAATCGCATTCTAAAGCATCGAAGAGGTTCGAAATCCAAACCGGCCATAAATAGAGGCCGGGGAGTATTGTGATTAATTTGGTAACTATCCATGCCTGTTGTCGATCGAAATGAAACTCTTAAAATCGATCCAACCTCTCAAACGAGTATCCGATATCCGAGCTTCTCCGAATTGCGATATAAAGCAATATAGAGCTACGAAATATGTGCCAGTCAAAAATTCAAACCGGGAGTATTACGAGTCATTTAGTAATTATCCTAGCATGTTGTCTGCTAGAGCAGGACTCTTAAAAACTATCCAACCTCTCAAACGAGTTGCTTGTAGAAATGCGTTATTGAATTGAGATCTAAACTATCGGAGAGGTACATAATCCGTACCTGTCAAAAATTCAAACTGGGAGTATTGTGATTCATTTGATAACTATCCCTGCATGTTGTCGATCGAAGAAAACTCTTAGAAGCGATCCAACCACAAAAACGAGTAGCTGGTATCCAACGTTTTATAATTGCGATCTAATGCATCGGAGAGGTACGAAATCTATACCAGACAAAAATAAAAACCGGCTGTCTTGCGATTCATTTGGAAGCTATCCTAGCAAGTTGTCGGTCGTAACGAAATTCTTAGAAATGATAAACCTCGCAAACGTGTTGCCAGTAGCCCAATTTCTCATAATTGGTAACTATCCTAGCAGGTTGTCGGTCGAAACAAAACTCTTCCAATCGATCCAACCACCCCAACGAGTTTTCGATAAACAAGCTTCCCAGAATAGCGATCTAAAGCATTATAGAGGTATGAAATATGTACCAGTCAAAAATTTAAACCGGGAGTATTGCGATTCAATTGGTAACCATCCAAGCATGTTGGCGGTTGAAACAGAACTCTTAAAAACTACCCAACCTCTCAAACGTGTTGCCGGTATCCAATCTATCATAATTGCGTTCTAAGGCATCGAAGAGGTACGAAATTCGTACTAGTGAAAATGAAAAATCGGCTGTATTTCGATTCATTTGGTAACTATCCTAGCAAGTTGTCGGTCGCAACGAAACTCTTAGAAATGATACATCCTCTCAAACGTGTTGCCAGTAGCCAAATTTCACAGAATTGCAATAAAAACCATCGGAGTGGTAGATAATCTGTACCGGTCAAAAATTCAAGCCGGGAGCATTGCGATTCATTTGGTAACTAACCTAGCAGGTTGTCGGTCGAAACGAACTCATAAAAACAATCCAACTTCTCTATCGAGTTGCAAGTATCCATATTTCTCAGAATCGCGGTTTAAAGCATCGGAGAGGTTCAAAATTCGAACCAGTCATAAATAGAAGCCAGGAGTATTGCGATATATTTCGTTACTATCCTAGCTTGTTGTCGGTCGATGCGAAACTCTTAAAATCGATCCAACCTCTCCAACGAGTTTCCGATATCCAAGCATCTCATAATAGCGATCTAAAGCATTATAGAGGTACGAAATATGTACCAGTCAAAAATTCAAACTGGGAGTATTGCGAATCATTTGGTAACTATCCTAGCATGTTGGCGGATGAAACAGAACTCTTCAAAACTATCGATCCTCTCAAATGAGTTGCATGTAGACATGCATTTTTGATTTGAGATCTAAACCATCGGAGGGGTACAAAATCCGTACCTATAAAAAAATTCAAACTGAGGGTATTACGATTAATTTGAAAACTATCCTTGTATGTTATCGATAGACACATAAACCCTTAGAAGCGATCCAACCTAACAAATGAGTTGCTGGTATCCAATCTTTCATAATTTCGTTCTAAGGCATCGAAGAGGTACGAAATCCGTACCAGCGAAAAAGTAAAACCGGCAGTATTGCGTTTCATTTGCTAACTATTCTAGTATGATAGGTCCTAGCGAAACACTTTGAAATGATCCATCCTTTCAAACGAGTTGCCAGTAGCAAAATTTCTCGGAATTGCGATAGAACCCACCGGAGTGGTACATAATCCGTACCGGTCCAAAATTCAAACCGGGAGCATGGCGATTCATTTGGTAAATTTCCAAGCATGTATTCGGTCGAAATGAACTCATTAAAACAATCCAACTTCTCTAATGAGCAGCCTGTATACATATTTCACAGAATCGCAATCTAAAGCATCGAAGAGGTTGGAAATCCAAACCGGCCATAAATAGAGGAAGGGAGTATTGCAATTAATTTTGTAACTATCCAAGCATGTTGTCGGCCGAAACGAAACTCTTAAAATCGATCCAACCTCTCAGACGAGTATCCGATATCCGAGTATCTCCGAATTGCGATATAAAACAATATAGAGCTACGAAATATGTGCCAGTAAAAAATTTAAACCGGGAGTATTGCGAGTCATTTGGTATCCTAGCATGTTGTCGGTTAAAACAGGACTCTTAAAAACTATCCAACCTCTCAAATGAGTTGCTTGTAGAGATGCGTTATTGAATTGAGATCTAATCCATCGGGGAGGTATATAAACCGTACCTGTCAAAAATTCAAACTGGGAGTATTGTGATTCATTTGATAACTATCCCTGCATATTGTCGATCGAAGAAAACTCATAGAAGCGATCCAACCACACAAACGAGTAGCTGGTATCCAACATTTTATAATTGCGATCTAATGCATCGAAGAAATACGAAATCCGTACCAGAAAAAAATTAAAACTGGCTGTATTGCGATTCATTTCGTAACTATCCTAGCAAGTTATCGTTCGTAACGAAACTCTTAGAAATGATAAACCTCGCAAACGTGTTGCAGTAGCCCAATTTCTCAAAATTTGTAACTAACCTAACAGGTTGCCGGTCGAAACGAAACACTTCCAATCGATCCAACCTCCCCAACGAGTTTCTGATATCTAAGCTTCCCAGAATAGCGATCTAAAGCATTATACAGGTAAGAAATATGTACCAGTCAAAAATTTAAACCGGGAGTATTGCGATTCAATTGGTAACTATCCAAGCATGTTGTCTGTTGAAATAGAACTCTTAGAAACTATCCAACCTCTCAAACGTGTTGCACGTAGACATGCATTTTTGAATTGAGATCTAAACCATCCGAGAGGTACATAATCCGTACCTGTCAAAAATTCAAACTGGGAGTATTGTGATTCATTTGATAACTATCCCTGCATGTTGTCGATCGAAGAAAACTCTTAGAAGCGATCCAACAACACAAACGAGTAGCTGGTATCCAACGTTTTATAATTGCGATCTAATGCATCGGAGAGGTACGAAATCTATACCAGACAAAAATAAAAACCGGCTGTCTTGCGATTCATTTGGAAGCTATCCTAGCAAGTTGTCGGTCGTAACGAAATTCTTAGAAATGATAAACCTCGCAAACGTGTTGCCAGTAGCCCAATTTCTCATAATTGGTAACTATCCTAGCAGGTTGTCGGTCGAAACAAAACTCTTCCAATCGATCCAACCACCCCAACGAGTTTTCGATAAACAAGCTTCCCAGAATAGCGATCTAAAGCATTATAGAGGTATGAAATATGTACCAGTCAAAAATTTAAACCGGGAGTATTGCGATTCAATTGGTAACTATCCAAGCATGTTGGCGGTTGAAACAGAACTCTTAAAAACTACCCAACCTCTCAAACGTGTTGCCGGTATCCAATCTATCATAATTGCGTTCTAAGGCATCGAAGAGGTACGAAATTCGTACTAGTGAAAATGAAAAATCGGCTGTATTTCGATTCATTTGGTAACTATCCTAGCAAGTTGTCGGTCGCAACGAAACTCTTAGAAATGATACATCCTCTCAAACGTGTTGCCAGTAGCCAAATTTCACAGAATTGCAATAAAAACCATCGGAGTGGTAGATAATCTGTACCGGTCAAAAATTCAAGCCGGGAGCATTGCGATTCATTTGGTAACTAACCTAGCAGGTTGTCGGTCGAAACGAACTCATAAAACAATCCAACTTCTCTATCGAGTTGCAAGTATCCATATTTCTCAGAATCGCGGTTTAAAGCATCGGAGAGGTTCAAAATTCGAACCAGTCATAAATAGAAGCCAGGAGTATTGCGATATATTTCGTTACTATCCTAGCTTGTTGTCGGTCGATGCGAAACTCTTAAAATCGATCCAACCTCTCCAACGAGTTTCCGATATCCAAGCATCTCATAATAGCGATCTAAAGCATTATAGAGGTACGAAATATGTACCAGTCAAAAATTCAAACTGGGAGTATTGCGAATCATTTGGTAACTATCCTAGCATGTTGGCGGATGAAACAGAACTCTTCAAAACTATCGATCCTCTCAAATGAGTTGCATGTAGACATGCATTTTTGATTTGAGATCTAAACCATCGGAGGGGTACAAAATCCGTACCTATAAAAAAATTCAAACTGAGGGTATTACGATTAATTTGAAAACTATCCTTGTATGTTATCGATAGACACATAAACCCTTAGAAGCGATCCAACCTAACAAATGAGTTGCTGGTATCCAATCTTTCATAATTTCGTTCTAAGGCATCGAAGAGGTACGAAATCCGTACCAGCGAAAAAGTAAAACCGGCAGTATTGCGTTTCATTTGCTAACTATTCTAGTATGATAGGTCCTAGCGAAACACTTTGAAATGATCCATCCTTTCAAACGAGTTGCCAGTAGCAAAATTTCTCGGAATTGCGATAGAACCCACCGGAGTGGTACATAATCCGTACCGGTCCAAAATTCAAACCGGGAGCATGGCGATTCATTTGGTAAATTTCCAAGCATGTATTCGGTCGAAATGAACTCATTAAAACAATCCAACTTCTCTAATGAGCAGCCTGTATACATATTTCACAGAATCGCAATCTAAAGCATCGAAGAGGTTGGAAATCCAAACCGGCCATAAATAGAGGAAGGGAGTATTGCAATTAATTTTGTAACTATCCAAGCATGTTGTCGGCCGAAACGAAACTCTTAAAATCGATCCAACCTCTCAGACGAGTATCCGATATCCGAGTATCTCCGAATTGCGATATAAAACAATATAGAGCTACGAAATATGTGCCAGTAAAAAATTTAAACCGGGAGTATTGCGAGTCATTTGGTATCCTAGCATGTTGTCGGTTAAAACAGGACTCTTAAAAACTATCCAACCTCTCAAATGAGTTGCTTGTAGAGATGCGTTATTGAATTGAGATCTAATCCATCGGGGAGGTATATAAACCGTACCTGTCAAAAATTCAAACTGGGAGTATTGTGATTCATTTGATAACTATCCCTGCATATTGTCGATCGAAGAAAACTCATAGAAGCGATCCAACCACACAAACGAGTAGCTGGTATCCAACATTTTATAATTGCGATCTAATGCATCGAAGAAATACGAAATCCGTACCAGAAAAAAATTAAAACTGGCTGTATTGCGATTCATTTCGTAACTATCCTAGCAAGTTATCGTTCGTAACGAAACTCTTAGAAATGATAAACCTCGCAAACGTGTTGCAGTAGCCCAATTCCTCAAAATTTGTAACTAACCTAACAGGTTGCCGGTCGAAACGAAACACTTCCAATCGATCCAACCTCCCCAACGAGTTTCTGATATCTAAGCTTCCCAGAATAGCGATCTAAAGCATTATACAGGTAAGAAATATGTACCAGTCAAAAATTTAAACCGGGAGTATTGCGATTCAATTGGTAACTATCCAAGCATGTTGTCTGTTGAAATAGAACTCTTAGAAACTATCCAACCTCTCAAACGTGTTGCACGTAGACATGCATTTTTGAATTGAGATCTAAACCATCAGAGAGGTACATAATCCGTACCTGTCAAAAATTCAAACTGGGAGTATTGTGATTCATTTGATAACTATCCCGGCATGTTGTCGATCGAAGAAAACTCTTAGAAGCGATCCAGCAACACAAACGAGTAGCTGGTATCCAACGTTTTATAATTGCGATCTAATGCATCGGAGAGGTACGAAATCTGTACCAGACAAAAATAAAAGCCGGCTGTCTTGCGATTCATTTGGTAACTATCCTAGCAAGTTGTCGGACGTAACGAAATTCTTAGAAATGATAAACCTCGTAAACGTGTTGCCAGTAGCCCAATTTCTCATAATTGGTAACTAACCTAGCAGGTTGTCGGTCGAAACAAAACTCTTCCAATCGATCCAACCTCCCCAACGAGTTTTCGATATCCAAGCTTCGCAGAATAGCGATCTAAAGCATTATAGAGGTATGAAATATGTACCAGTCAAAAATTTAAACCGGGAGTATTGGGATTCAATTGGTAACTATCCAAGCATGTTGGCGGTTGAAACAGAACTCTTCAAAACTATCCAACCTCTCAAACGTGTTGCACGTAGACATGCATTTTTGAATTGAGATCTAAACCATCAGAGAGGTACATAATCCGTACCTGTCATAAATTTAAACTGGGAGTATTGTGATTCATTTGATAACTATCCCTGCATGTTGTCGATCGAAGAAAACTCTTAGAAGCGATCCAACAACACAAACGAGTAGCTGGTATCCAACGTTTTATAATTGCGATCTAATGCATCGGAGAGGTACGAAATTTGTACCAGACAAAAATAAAAACCGGCTGTCTTGCGATTCATTTGGTAACTATCCTAGCAAGTTGTCGGTCGTAACGAAACTCTTAGAAATGATAAACCTCGCAAACGTGTTGCCAGTAGCCCAATTTCTCATAATTGGTAACTAACCTAGCAGGTTGTCGGTCGAAACAAAACTCTTCCAATCGATCCAACCTCCCCAACGAGTTTTCGATATCCAAGCTTCGCAGAATAACGATCTAAAGCATTATAGAGGTATGAAATATGTACCAGTCAAAAATTTAAACCGGGAGTATTGGGATTCAATTGGTAACTATCCAAGCATGTTGGCGGTTGAAACAGAACTCTTCAAAACTATCCAACCTCTCAAACGTGTTGCACGTAGACATGCATTTTTGAATTGAGATCTAAACCATCGGAGATGTACATAATCCGTACCTGTCAAAAATTCAAACTGAGGGTATTACGATTCATTTGAAAACTATCATTGCATGTTATCGATAGATGCGAAACTCATAGAAGCGATCCAACCTAACAAACGAGTTGCCGGTATCCAATCTTTCATAATTACGTTCTAAGGCATCGAAGAGGTACGAAATTCGTAACAGGAAAAATGAAAAACCGGCTATATTGCGATTCATTTGGTAACTATCCTTGCAAGTTGTTGGTCGTAACGAAACTCATAGAAATGATACATCCACACAAACGTGTTGCCAGTAGCCAAATTTCACAGAATTGCAATAGAAACCATCGGAGTGGTACATAATCTGTACCGGTCAAAAAATCAAGCTGGGAGCATTGCGATTCAGTTGGTAACTATCCAACATGGTGTTGGTCGAAACGAACTCATAAAAACAATCCAACTTCTCTAACGAGTTGCAAGTACCTATATTTCTCAGTATCGCGGTCTAAAGCATCGGAGAGGTTCGAAATTCGAACCAGTCATAAATAGAAGCCGGGAGTATTGCGATATATTTCGTTGCTATCCTAGCTTGTTGTCGGTCGAAGCGAAACTCTTAAAATTGATCCAACCTCTCCAACGAGTTTCCGATATCCAAGCATCTCAGAATAGCGATCTAAAGCATTATAGGGGTACGAAATATGTACCAGTCAAAAATTGAAAGCGGGAGTATTGCGAATCATTTGGTAACTATCCTAGCATGTTGGCGGTTGAAACAGAACTCTTAAAAACTATCCAACCTCTCAAATGAGTTGCATGTAGACATGCTTTTTTGAATTGAGATCTAAACCATCGGAGGGGTACAGAATCCGTACCTGTAAAAAATTCAAACTCAAAGTATTACGATTCATTTGAAAACTATCCTTGCATGTTATCGAGAGTAGCTAAACTCTTAGGACCGATCCAACCTAGGAAATGAATTGTCGGTATCCAATCTTCCATAATTACGTTCTAAGGCATCGAAGAGGTACGAAATCCGTACCAGTCATAAATTCAAACCGGGAGTATTGCGAGTCATTTGGTAATTATCCTAGCATGTTGTCGGTTAAAACAGGACTCTTAAAAACTATCCAACTCTCAAACGAGTTGCTTGTAGACATGCGTTATTGAATTGAGATCTAAGCCATCGGAGAGGTACATAATCCGTACCTGTCAAAAATTCAATCTGGGAGTATTGTGATTCATTTGATAACTATCCCTGCATGCTGTCGATCGAAGAAAACTCTTAGAAGTGATCCAACCTTACAAACGAGTAGCTGGCATCCAACGTTTTATAATTGCGTACTAATGTATCGGAGAGGTACGAAATCCGTACCAGACAAAAATTAAAACCGGCTGTATTGCGATTCATTTGGTAACTATCCTAGCAAGTTGTCGGTCAAACGAAACTCTTAAAATCGATCCAACCTCTCAAGCGAGTTTCTGGTATCCAAGTTTCCCAGAATTGCGATCTAAAGCATTATAGAGGTACGAAATATGTACCAGTCAAAAATTCAAACTGGGCGTATTGCGATTCATTTAGTAACTATCATAGCATGTTGTCGGTTGAAACAAAACTTTTAAAAACGATCCAACTATTCAAACGATTGCATGTAGACATGCCTTTTTGAATTGAGATCTAAACCATCGGAGAGGTACGCAATTCGTACCGCTCAAAAATTCAAACTGGGAGTATTGCGATTTATTTGATAACTATCTCCACATTTTATCGATCAAAGAAAACTTTTGGAAGCGATCCAACCACACAAACAAGTAGCTGGTATCCAACGTTTTATAATTGCGTCCTAAAGCATCAGAGAGGTACAAAATCCGTACCAAACCAAAATTAAAAATGGCTGTATTGTGATTTATTTGGTAACTATCCTAGCAAGTTGTCGGTCGTAAGGGAACTCTTAGAATCGATTCAACCTCGCCAACGAGTTTCCGATATCCAAGCTTCCCAGAATAGCGATCTAAAGCATTATAGAGGTAAGAAATATGTACCAGTCAAAAATTTAAAACCGGGAGTATTGCAATTCAATTGCTAACTATCCAAGCATGTTGTCGGTTGAAACAGAACTCTTAAAAACTATTCAACCTCTCAAACGAGTTGCATGTAGACATGCATTTTTGAATTGAGATCAAAACCATCGGAGATGTACATAATCCGTACCTGTCAAAAATTTAAGCTGAGGGCATTACGATTCATTTGAAAACTATCCTTGCATGTTATTGATAGATGCGAAACTCAAAGAAGCGATCCAACCTAACAAACGAGTTGCCGGTATCCAATCTTTCATAATTGCGTTTTAAGGCATCGAAGAGGTACGAAATTCGTACCAGTGAAAAAGAAAAACCGCCTGTATTGCGATTCATTTGGTAACTATCCTTGCAATTTTTCGATCGTAACGAAACTCTTAGAAATGATAGATCCTCTCAAACGTGTTGCCAGTAGCCAAATTTCTCAGAATTGCAATAGAAACCATCGGAGTGGTACATAATCTGTACCGGTCAAAAATTCAAGCCGGGAGCATTGCGATTCATTTGGTAACTATCCAACATGTTGTCGGTCGAAACGAACTCTTAAAAACTATCCAACTTCTCTAACGAGTTGCAAGTATCCATATTTCTCATAATCGCGGTCTAAAGCATCAGAGAGGTACGAAATTCGAACCAGTCATAAATAGAATCCCGGAGTATTGCGATATACTTCGTTACTATCCTAGCTTGTTATCGGTCGAAGCGAAACTCTTAAAATTGATCCAACTTCTCCAACGAGTTTCCGATATCCAAGCATCTCGGAATAACGATCTAATGCATTAGAGAGGTGCAAAGTATGTACCAGTCAAACATTAAAACCGGGAGTATTGCGAATCATTTGGTAACTATCCTAGCATGTTTTCGGTTGAAACAGAACTCTTAAAAACTATCCAGCCTCTCAAATGAGTTGCATGTAGACATGCATTTTTGAATTGAGATCTAAACCATCGGAGGGGTACAGAATCCGTACCTGTAAAAAAATTCAAACTGAGGGTATTACGATTCATTTGAAAACTATCCTTGCATGTTATCGATAGAAGTTAAACTCTTAGAAGCGACCCAACCAAAAAAATGAGTTTCCGGTATCCAATCATTCATAATTATGTTCTAAGGCATCGAAGTGGTACAAAATCCGTAACAGTGATAAAGTAAAACCGGCAGTATTGCGATTCATTTGGTAACTATTCTAGTATGTTGTCGGTCCTAGCGAAACACATTGAAATGATCTATCTTTTCAAATGAGTTGCCTGTAGCATAATCTCTCTTAATTACGATAGAACCCACCGGAGTGGTACATAATCCGTACCGGTCCAAAATTCAAACCGGGAGCATGGCGATTCATTTGGTAAATTTCCAAGCATGTTGTCGGTCGAAATGAACACATTAAAACAATCCAACTTCTCTAATGAGCAGCCTGTATACATATTTCTCAGAATCGCAATCTAAAGCATCGAAGAGGTTCGAAATACAAACCGGCCATAAATAGAGGACGGGAGTATTTTGATTAATTTTGTAACAATCCAAGCATGTTGTCGGTCGAATGAAACTCTTAAAATTGATCCAACCTCTCAAACGAGTATCCGATATCCGAGCTTCTCCGAATTGCGATATAAAGCAATATAGAGCAACAAAATATGTACCAGTAAAAAATTCAAACCGGGAGTATTGCGAGTCCTTTGGTAATTATCCTTGTATGTTGTCGGTTAAAATAGGACTCTTAAAAACTATCCAACGTCTCAAACGAGTTGCTTGTAGACATGCGTTATTGAATTGAGATCTAAACCTTCAGAGAGGTACATAATCCGTACCTGTCAAAAATTCAAACTGGGAGTATTGTGATTCAATTGATAACTATCCCTGCATGTTGTCGATCGAAGAAAACTATTAGAAGCGATCCAACCTCACCGACGAGTAGCTGGTATCCAACGTTTTATAATTGCGTTATAATGCATCAGAGAGGTACTAAATCCGTACCAGGCAAAAATTAAAACCGGCTGAATTGCGATTCATTTGGTAACTATCCTAGCAAGTTGTCGGTCGTAACGAAACTCTTAGAAATGATAAACCTCTCAAACGTGTTGCCAGTAGCCCAATTTCTCATAATTGCAATATAAACCATCGGAGTGGTACATAATCTGTTCCGGTCAAAAATTAAAACCGAGAGCATTAAGATTCATTTGGAAACTATCAATCATGTTGTCGGTCGAAACGAACTCATAAAAACAATCCAACCTCTCAAACGAGTTTCCGGTATCCAAGTTTCTCAGAATTGCGATCTAAAGCATTATAGAGGTACAAAATATGTACCAGTCAAAAATTCAAACCGGGCGTATTGCGATTCATTTAGTAACTATCCTAGCATGTTGTCGGTTGAAAGAAAACTCTTAAAAACGATCCAACTATTCAAACGATTGCATGCAGACATGCTTTTTTGAATTGAGATCTAAACCATCGGAGAGGTACGTAATCCGTACCGCTCAAAAATTCAAACTGGGAGTATTACGATTTATTTGATAACTATTTCCGCATTTTATCGATCAAAGAAAATTTTTTGAAGCGATCCAACCTCACAAACGAGTAGCTGGTATCCAGCGTTTTATAATTGCGTTCTAAAGCATCGGAGAGGTACAAAATCCGTACAAAAAAAAATTAAAACTGGCTGTATTGCGATTTATTTGGTAACTATCCTTGTACGTTGTCAGTCGTAACAAAACTCTTAGAAATGATAAACATCTCAAACGTGATGCTAGTAGCCAAATTTCTCATAATTGCAATAGAAACCATCGTAGTGGTACATAATCCGTACCGGTCAAAAATTTAAACCGGGAGCATTGCGATTCATTTGGAAACTATCCAGCATGTTGTCGGTCGAAACGAACTCATGAAAACAATCCAACTTCTCTAACGAGTAGCCAGTATCCATATTTCTCAGAATCGCGGTCTAAACATCGGAGAAGTTCGAAATCCGAACCAGTCATATATAGAAGCCGGGAGTATTGCGATATATTTGGTAACTAACCCAGCAGGTTGTCGGTCGAAACGAAACTCTATAAATCGATCCAGCCTCCCCAACGAGTTTCCGATATCCAAGCTTCCCAGAAAAGCGATCTAAAGCATTATAGAGGTACGAAATATGTACCATTCAAAAATTTAAATCGGGAGTATTGCGATTCAATTGGTAACTATCCAAGCATTTTGTCGGTTGAAACAGAACTCTTAAAAACTATCCAACCTCCCAAAGGAG
Source organism: Kingdonia uniflora (assembly GCA_014058105.1). Taxonomy (NCBI): domain Eukaryota; kingdom Viridiplantae; phylum Streptophyta; class Magnoliopsida; order Ranunculales; family Circaeasteraceae; genus Kingdonia; species Kingdonia uniflora. The sequence goes on along the minus strand of JACGCM010001873.1, from coordinate 19,357 downwards.
CTGCATGTTGACTTGCATTTTTGAATTGAGATCTAAACCATCGGAGATGTTCCGTACCTGTCAAAAATTAAAACTGAGGGTATTTCGATTCATTGGAAAACTATCCTTGCATGTTATCGATAGATGCGAAACTCGTAGAAGCGATCTAACCTAACAAACGAGTTGCCGGTATCCAATCTTTCATAATTGCGTTCTAAGGCATCGAAGAGATACGAAATTCGTACCAGTGAAAATGAAAAACCGGCTGTATTGCGATTCATTTGGTAGCTATCCTAGCAAGTTGTCGGTCGTAACGAAACTCTTAGAAATGATATATCCTCTCAAACGTGTTGCCAGTAGCCAAATTTCTCAGAATTGCAATAGAAACCATCGGAGTGGTACATAATCTGTACCAGTCAAAAATTCAACCCGGGAGCATTGTGATTCATTTGGTAACTATCCAACATGTTGTCGGTCGGAGCGAACTCATAAAAATAATCCTACTTCTCTAACGAGTTGCAAGTAACCATATTTCCCAGAATCGCGGTCTAAAGCATCGGAGAGGTTCGAAATTCGAACAAGTCATAAATAGAGGCCAGGAGTATTGCGATATACTTCGTTACTATCCTTGCTTGTTGTCGGTCGCAGCGAAACTCTTAAAATCGATCCAACCTCTCCAACGAGTTTTTGATATCCAAGCAACTCAGAATAGCGATCTAAAGCATTATAGAGGTGCGAAATATTTACCAGTCAAAAATTCAGACCGGGAGTATTGCGAATCTTTTGGTAACTATCCTAGCATGTTGTCGGTTGAAACAAAACTCTTAAAAGCTATCCAACCTCTCAAATGTGTTGCATGTAGACATGCATTTTTGAATTGAGATCTAAACCATCGGAGGGGTAAAGAATCCGTACCTGTAAAAAAATTCAAGCTGAGGGTATTGCGATGCATTGGAAAACTTTCCTTGCATGTTATCGATAGAAGCTAAACCCTTAAATGCGACCCAACCTAACAAATGAGTTGCCGGTATCCAATCTTTCATAATTACGTTCTAAGGCATCGAAGTGGTACGAAATCCGTACCAGTGAAAAAGTAAAACCGGCAGTATTGCGATTCATTTGGTAACTATTCTAGTATGTTGTCGGTCCTAGCGTAACACTTTGAAATGATCCATCCTTTCAAATGAGTTGCCACTAGCCAAATTTCTCTGAATTACGAGAGAACCCACCGGAGTGGTACATAATCCGTACCGGTCCAAAATTCAATCCGGGAGCATGGGGATTCATTTGGTAAATTTCCAAGCATATTGTCGGTCGAAAGGAACTCATTAAAGCAATCCAACTTCTCTAATGAGCAGCCTGTATGCATATTTCTCAGAATCACAATCAAAAGCATCGAAGAGGTTCGAAATCCAAACCGGCCATTAATAGAGGCCGGGAGTATTGCGATTAATTTGGTAACTATCCAAGAATGTTGTCGGTCGAAACGAAACTCTTAAATTAGATCCAACCTCTCAAACGAGTATCCGATATCCGAGCTTCTTCGAATTGCGATATAAAGCAATATAGAGCTACGAAATATGTACCAGTCAAAAATTCAAACTGGGAGTATTGCGAGTCATTTGGTAATTATCCTAGCATGTTGTCGGTTAAAACAGGACTCTTAAAAACTATCCAACCTCTCAAACGAGTTGCTTGTAGACATGCATTATTGAATTTAGATCTAAACCATCGGAGAGGTACATAATCCGTACCTGTCAAAAATTCAAACTGGGAGTATTGTGATTTATTTGATAACTATCCCTGCATGTTGTCGATCGAAGAAAACTCATAGAAGCGATCCAACCTAACAAACGAGTTGCCGATATCCAATCTTTCATAATTGTATTCAAAGGCATCGAAGAGGTACGAAATTGGAACAAGTGAAAAAGGAAAGCCGCCTGTATTGTGATTCATTTGGTAACTATCCTAGCAAGTTGTCGGTCGTAACGAAACTCTTTGAAATAATACATCCTCTCAAACGTGTTGCCAGTAGCGAAATTTCTCAGAATTGCAATAGAAACCATCGGAGTGGTACATAATATGTACCGGTTAAAAATTAAAACCGAGAGCATTAAGATTCATTTGGAAACTATCCAACATGTTGTTGGTTGAAACGAACTCATAAAAGCAATCCAACTTCTCTAACGCGTTGCCTGTATCCATATTTCTCAGAATCGCGGTCTAAAGTATCGGTGAGGTTCGAAATCCGAACATTTCATAAATAGAAGACGGGAGTATTGCGATATATTTGGTAACTAACCTAGCAGGATGTCGGTCAAACGAAACTCTTAAAATCGATCCAACCTCTCAAACGAGTTTTCGGTATCCAAGTTTCTCAGAATTGCGATCTAAAGCATTATAGAGGTACGAAATATGTACCAGTCAAAAATTGAGAACGGGCGTACGATTCATTTGGTAACTATCCTGGCATGTTGTCGGTTGAAACAAAACTCTTAAAAACGATCCAACTATTCAAACGATTGCATGTAGACATGCTTTTTTGAATTGAGATCTAAACCATCGGTGAGGTACGTAATCCGTACCGGTCAAAAATTTAAACTTGGAGTATTGCGATTTATTTGATAACTATCTCCGCATTTTATCGATCAAAGCATCGGAGATGTACGAAATTCGAACCAGTCATAAATAGAATCCCGGAGTATTGCGATATACTTCGTTACTATCCTAGCTTGTTATCGGTCGAAGCGAAACTCTTAAAATTGATCCAACTTCTCCAACGAGTTTCCGATATCCAAGCATCTCGGAATAACGATCTAATGCATTAGAGAGGTGCAAAGTATGTACCAGTCAAACATTAAAACCGGGAGTATTGCGAATCATTTGGTAACTATCCTAGCATGTTTTCGGTTGAAACAGAACTCTTAAAAACTATCCAGCCTCTCAAATGAGTTGCATGTAGACATGCATTTTTGAATTGAGATCAAAACCATCGGAGATGTACATAATCCGTACCTGTCAAAAATTCAAACTGAGGGTATTACGATTCATTTGAAAACTATCCTTGCATGTTATCGATAGATGCGAACCTCATAGAAGCGATCCAGCCTAACAAACGAGTTGCCAGTATCCAATCTTTCGTAATTGCGTTCTAAGGCATCGAAGAGGTACGTAATTCGTACCAGTGAAAAAGTAAAACCGACTGTATTGCGATTCATTTGGTAACTATCCTAGCAAGTTGTCGGTCGTAATGAAACTCTTAAAATCGATCCAACCTCTCAAGCGAGTTTCCGGTATCCAAGCTTCTCTGAATTGCGATCTAAAGCATTATAGAGGGGCGAAATATGTACCAGTCAAAAATTCAAACCGGGAGTATTGCGATTCATTTGGTAACTTTCCAAGCATGTTGTGGGTCGTAACGAACTCATTAAAGCAATCCAACTTCTCTAACGAATATCGGTATCCATATTTCCCAGAATCACGATCTAAAGCATCGGAGAGGTTCGAAATCCGAACCACTCATAAATTGAAGCCGAGAGTATTGAGAAATATTTGTTAACGGACCTTGCACGCTGTCTGTCAAATGAAACTCTTAAAATCGATCCAACCTCTCAAACGAATTTCCGGTATCCAATCATCTCAGAATTACGATCTCAAGCATTATAGAGGTACGCAATATGTACCAATCAAAAATTCAAACGGGGCGAAATGCAATTCATTTGGTAACTATCCTAGCATGTTGTCGGTTTAAACAGAACTTTTAAAAATTATCCAACTACTCAAACGATTGCATGTAGACATGATTTTTTGAATTGAGATCTAAACCATCGGAGAGGCACGTAATCCGTACCGGTCAAAAATTCTAACTGGGAGTATTGCGATTCATTTGATAACTATCCTAGAAGGTTGCCGATCGAAGAAAACCCTTAGAAGCGATCCAACCTCACAAACAAGTAGCTGGAATCCAACATTTTATAATTTCGCTCTAAAGCAACGGAGAGGTACGAAATACGTACCAGAAAAAAATTAAAACCGGCTGTATTGCGATTCATTTTGTAGCTATCCTAGCAAGATGTCGGTCATAACGGAACTCTTAGAAATGATACATCCTTTCAAACGAGTTGCTAGTAGCCACATTTCTCATAATTGCAATAGAAACCATCGGAATGGTACATAATCTGTAGCGGTCAAAAATTCAAACCTTGCGATTCATTTGGAAACTATCTAACGTGTTGTCGGTCAAAAAGAACTCATAAAAAAAATCCTACTTCTCTAACGAGTAGCTAGTATCCATATATCTCAGAATCGCGATCTAAAGCATCGGAGTGGTTCGAAAACCGAACCAGTCATAAATAGAATCCGGGAGTATTACGATATATTTGGTAACAAACCTAGCATGCTGTCGGTCGAAACGAAACTCTTAAAATCGATCCAACCTTTCCAACGAGTTTCCGTTATCCAACCTTCTCAGAAAGGTGATCTAAAGCATTATAGAGGTACGAAATATGTACCAGTCAAAAATTTAAACAGGGAGTATTGCGATTCATTTGGTAATTATCCTAGCATGTTGGGGGTTGAAACATAACTCTTAAAAACTATCCAAGCTCTCAAACAAGTTGCAAGTAGACATGCATTTTTGAATTGAGATCTAAACAATCGGAGATGTACATAATCCATACCTATCAAAAATTCAAACTGAGGGTATTACGATTCATTTGAAAACTATCCATGCATGTTATCGTAGAAGCAAAACTCATAGAAGCGATCCAACCTAACAAACGAGTTGCCGGTATCCAATCTCTTATAATTGCGTTCTAAAGCATCGAAGAGGTACGAAATCCTTACTAGTGAAAAAGTAAAAACGGCTGTATTGCGATTCATTTGGCAACTATCCTAGAAAAATTGTCGGTCGAAACGAAACTCTTAAAATTGATCCAACCTCTCAAACGAGTTTCTGGTATCCAAGCTTCTCAGAATTGTGATCTAAAGCATTATTGAGGTGCGAAATAAGTACCAGTCATAAATTCAAACCGTGAGTATTGCGATTCATTTGGTAACTATCCTAGCATGTTGCCGGTTGAAACATAACTCTTAAAAACTATCCAGCCTCTCAAACAACTTGCATGTAAACATGCATTTTGGAATTGAGATCTAAACCATCGGAGATGTACATAATCCGTTCCTGTCAATAATTCAAACTGAGGGTATTGCGATTCATTTGAAAACTATCCATGCATGTTATCGATAGCGACGAAACTCATAGAAGCGATCCAACCTAACAAACGAGTTGCCTGTATCCAATCTTTCATAATTGCGTTCTAAGGCATCGAAGAGGTACGAAATCCGTACCAGTGAAAAAGTAAAAACGGCTGTATTGCGATTCATTTGGTAACTATCCTAGCAAGTTGTCGGTCGTAACGAAACTCTTAAAATTGATCAAACCTCTCAAACAAGTTTCCGGTATCCAAGCTTCTTAGAATTGCGATCAAAAGCATTATTGAGGTGCGAAATAAGTACCAGTCAAAAATTCAAACCGGGAGTATTGCGATTCATTTGGAAGCTATCCTTGCATGTTGTCGGTTGAAGCATAATTCTTAAAAACTATCCAACCACTCAAACGAGTTGCATGTAGACATGCTTTTTTGAATTGAGATCTAAACCATCGGAGAGGTACATAATCCGTACCTGTCAAAAATTCCAACTTAGGGTATTGCGATTCATTTGAAAAATATCCTTGCATGTTATCGATAGGAGCGAAACACTTAGAAGCGATCTAACCACACAAACTTGTTGTCGGTATCCCATCTTTCATAATTGCGTTCTAAAGCATCGAAGAGGTACGAAATTCGTACCACTGAAAAAGTAAAACCGATAGTATTGCGATTCATTTTGCAACTATCCTAGTATGCTGTCGGTCCTAACAAAACTCTTTGAAATGATCCATCCTTTCAAACGAGTTTCCACTATCCAAATTTCTCATAATTGCGATAGAAACCATCGGAGTGGTACAAAATCCGTACCGGTCAAAAATTCAAACTGGGAGCATTGCGGTTCATTTGGAAACATTCCAAGCATGTTGCCGGTCGAAACGAACTCATTAAAACAATCCAACTTCTCTAACGAGTAGCCTGTATCCATATTTCACAGAATCGCGGTCTAAAGCATCGGAGAGGTTCGAATTCCGAACTAGTCATAAATAGAAGCCGGGAGTATTGTGATTTATTTGGTAACTATCCTAGCATCTTGTCGGTCGAAGCGAAACTCTTAAAATCGATCCAACCTCTCAAACGAGTAACCGATATCCGAGCTTCTCTGAATTGCGATCTAGAGCAATATAGAGGTACGAAATATATACCAGTCAAAAATTCAAACTTGGAGTATTGCGATTCAATTAGTAACTATCGTAGCATGTTGTCGGTTGAAACAGAACTTTTAAGACAATCCAACTTCTCAAACGAGTTGTATGTAGACATGCGTTTATTAATTGAGATCTAAACCATCGGCGAGGTACATAATCCGTACCTGTCAAAAATTCAAACTGTGGGTATTGCGATTAATTTAAAAACTATCCTTGCATGTTATCGATTGAAGCGAAACTCTTAGAAGCGATCCAACCTCACAAACGTGATGCCGGTATCCAACCTTTCATAATTGAGTTCTAAGGCATCGAGGAGGTACGAAATCCGTACCAGTGAAAAAGTAAATCTGGCAGTATTGCGATTCATTTCGTAACTATCCTAGTTTGATGTCGGTCCTAACGAAACTCTTTGAAATGATCCATCCTTTCAAAAGAGTTGCCACTTGCCAAATTTCTCAAAATTGCGATTGAAACCATCGGAGTGGTACATAATCCGTACCGGTCAAAAATTCAAACCTGGAGCATAGCGATTCATTTGGTAACTTTCAAAGCATGTTATCGGTCGAAACGAGCTCATTAAAACAATCTAACTTCTCTAACGAGTAGCCTGTATCCATATTTCTTAGAATCGCGATCTAAAGCATCGGATAGGTTCGAAATCCGAAATAGTCATAAATAGAAGCCGGGAGTATTGCGATTCATTTGGTAACTATCCTAGCATCTTGTCGGTCAAAACGAAACTCTTAAAATCGATCCAACATCTCAAACGATTATCCGGTATCTGAGCTTCTCAGAATTGCGGTCTAAAGAATAATAAAGGTACGAAATATGTACCAGTAGGAAATTCAAACCGGGAGTATTGCCATTAATTCGGTAACTATCGTAGCATGTTGTCGGTTGAAACAGAACTCTTAAAAACAATCCAACCTCTCAAACAAGTTGCAAGTAGACATGCGTTTTTGAATTGAGATCTAAACCATCGCAGAGGTACATAATCCGTACCTGTAAAAAATTCAAACTGAGTGTATTACGATTCATTTGAAAACTATCCTTGCATGTTATTGGTAGAAGCGAAAATCTTAGAAGCGATCAAAACTCACAAACGTGTTGCCGGTATCCAACCTTTCATAATTGGGATCTAAGTCATCGAAGAGGTACGAAATCCGTACCAGTGAAAAAGTGAAACAGGCAGTATTGCGATTCATTTGGTAACTATCATAGTATGTTGTCGGACCTAACAAAACTCTTTGAAATGATCCACCCATTCAAACAAGTTGCCAGTAGCCAAATTTCTCAAAAATGTATTAGAAACCACCAGAGTGGTACATAATCCGTACCGGTCAAAAATTCAAACCGGGAGCATTGCGATTTATTTGGAAACTTTCCAAGCATGTTGTCAGTCGAAACGAACTCATAAACACAATCCAACTTCTCTAACGAGTAGCCAGTATCCATATTTCTTAGAATCGCGATCAAAATCATCGGAGAGGTTCGAAATCCGAACCAGCCATAATTAGAGGACGGGAGTATTGCAATTAATTTGGTAACTATCCTAGCATGTTGTCGCTTGAAGCAGAACTCTCAAAAATGATCCAACCACTCAAACAAGTTGCATGTAGACGTATTTTTTTGAATTGAGATCTAAACCATCGGAGAAGTACATAATCCTTACCGGTCAAAATCCAAACTGGGAGTATTGCGATTCATTTGATAGCTATCCCTGTAATTTTTCTGTCGTAACGAAACCCTTTGAAATGATACATCTTCTCAAACGTGTTACCAGTAGCCAAATTTCTCAGAATTGCAAAAGAAACCATCGGAGTGGTACATAATCCGTACCGGTCAAAAATTCAAACCGGGAGCATTGCGATTCATTTGGTTACTATCCAACATGTTGCCGGTCGAAACCAGCTCATAAACACATCCAACTTCTCTAACGAGTAGCGAGTATCCATATTTCTCAGAATCGCGATCTAAATCATCGGAGAGGTTCGAAATCCGAACTAGCCATAAATAGAAGCCGGGAGTATTACGATATATTTGGTATCTATCCAAGCATGTTGTCGGTCAAATCCAAACTCTTAAAATTGATCCAGCCTCTCCAACGAGTTTTCGATATCCATGTTTTTCAGAAATGCGATCTAAAGCATTATAGAGGTACAAAATATGTACCAGTTAATAATTCAAACCGGCAGTATTGCGATTCATTTGGTAACTATCGTAGCATGTTGTCGGTTGAAACATAAGTCTTAAAAACTATCCAACCTCACAAACGAGTTGCATGTAGACATGCATTTTTGAATTGAGATCTAAACCATCGGAGAGGTACATAATCCGAACCTGTTAAAAATTCAAACTGTGGGTTTTACGATTCATTTAAAAACTCTCCTTGCATGTTATCGATAGATGCGAAACTCTTAGAAGCGATCCAACCTCACAAACGAGTAGCAGGTATCCATCTTTCTATAATTGCATTCTAAAGCATCGGAGAGGTACGAAATCCGTACCAGTAAAAAATTAAAACCGGCTGTATTGCGATTCATTTGGTAACTATCCTAGCAAGTTGTCGGTCGTAACGAAACTCTTAAAAATGATACATCCTCTTAAACGAGTTGCAAGTAGCAAAATTTCCCATAATTGTAATAGAAACCATCGGAGTGGTACATAATCCGTACCGGTCAAAAACTCAAAGCGGGAGCATTGCGATTTATTTGGTATATATCCAACATGTTGTTGTTCGAAGCAGAATCGCGATCTATAGCATTGGGGATGATCGAAATCAGAACCAGTCATAATGTGAATCCAGGAGTATTGCAATTTATTTGGTAACAATCCTAGCATATTGTCGGTCGAAACGAAACTCTTAAAATCGATCCAACCCTTCAACTGAGTTTCCGGTGTCCAAGCTTATCAGAATTGTGATCTAAAGCATTATAGATGTGCGAATTATGTATCCGCCAAAATTTCAAGCCGGGATTATTACGATTCATTTGGTAACTATCCTAGCATGTTTTCGGTTAAAACAGAACTCTTAAAAATGATCCAATCTGTCAATCGAGTTGCATGTAGACGTGTTTTTTTGAATTATGATCTAAACCATCGGAGAGGTACATAATCCGTACCTATCAAAAATTCAAACTGAAGGTTATTACGATTCATTTGAAAACTATCCTTGCATGTCATCGATAGAAGCAAAACTCTTCGAAGCGATCCAACCTTACATACGAGTTGCCGGCATCCAACCTTTCATAATTGCATTCTAAAGCATCGAAGGGGTACGAAATCCTTACCAATGAAAAGGTAAAACCGGCAGTATTGCGATTCATTTGGTAACTATCCTAGTATGTCGTCGGACCTAACGAAACTCTATGAAATGATCCATCCTTTCAAACGAGTTGCCAGAAGCCAAATTTCTCATAATTGCGATAGAAACCATTGGAGTGGTACATAATCCGTACCGGTCAAAAATTCAAACCGGGAGCATTGCGATTCATTTGGTAACTATCTAAGTATTTTGCCGGCAAAACGAACTCATAAAAAAATCCAACTTCTCTAACGAGTAGCCGGTATCCATATTTCTCAGAATCGCGATCTAAAGCATCGGAGAGGTTCGAAATCCAAACCAGCCATAAATAGAAGCCGGGAGTATTGCGATTTATTTGGTAACAATCCTAGCATCTTGTCGGTTGAAACGAAACTCTTAAAATTGATCCAACCTCTCCAGCGAGTATCCGATATCCGAGCTTCTCAGAATTGCGATCTAAAGCAATATAGAGGTACAAAATATGTTCAAAATCTGAACCAGTCATAAATAGAAGCAAGGAGTATTGCGATTTATTTTGTAACAATCCTAACATATTGTCGGCCGAAACGAAACTCTTAAAAATCGATCCAACCTTTCAAACGAGTTTCCGGCATCCAAGCTTGTCAGAATTGCGATCTAAAGCATTATAAAGGTACGAAATATGTACCTACAAAAAATTCAAAACGGGAGTATTGCGATTCATTTGGTAACTATTCTTGCATGTTGTCAGTTGAAATAGAACTCTTAAAAACTACCCAACCTCTCAAACGAGTTTCATGTAGACAAGCGTTTTTGAATTGAGATCTAAGCCATCGGGGTGAGGTTCATAATCCGTACCTGTCTAAAATTAAAACTGAGGGTATTACGATTAATTTGAAAACTATCCTTGCATGTTATCGATAGAAGCAAAACTCTTAGAAGCGATCCAACCTCTCAAACAAGTTGCCGGTATCCAACCTTTCATAATTGCGTTCTAAGGCATCGAAGAGGTACGAAATCCGTACCAGTAAAAAAGTAAAACAGGCAGTATTGCGATTCATTTGGCAACTATCCTAGTATGTTGTCGGACCAAACAAAACTCCTTTAAATGAACCATCCATTCAGACGAGTTGCCAGTAGCAAAATTTCTCAAAATTACGATAGAGACCACCGGAGTGGTACAAAATCCGTACCGGTCAAAAATTAAAATAGGGAACATTGCGATTCATTTGGAAACTTTACAAGCATGTTGTCGGTCGAAACGAACTCATAAAAAAAATCCAACATCTTTAACGAGTAGCCGGTAGCCATATTTCTTAAAATCGCGATCGAAAGTATCGGAGAAGTTCGAAATCCGAACCAGCCATAAATAAAGGACAGGTGTATTACAATTTATTTGGTAACTATCCTAGCATGTTGTCTGTCGAAACGAAACTCTTAAAATAGATCCAACCTCTCAAACGAGTTTCCGGTATCCATGCTTCTCAGAATTGCGATCTAAAGCATTATAGAGTTACGAAATATGTACCAGTCAAAAATTCTAACCGGGAGTATTGCGATTAATTCGGTAACTATCCTAGTATGTTGTCGGTTGAAACAGAAATTTCAAAAACGATCCAATCACTCAAACGGGTTACATGTAGACATGTTTTTTTTAATTGAGAACTAAACCATCGGAGAGGTACATAATCCGTACTGGTCAAAAATTCAAACTGGGAGTATTGCGATTCATTTGATAACTATCCCTGCATGTTGTCATTCGAAGAAAACTCTTATAAGCGATCCAACCTCACAAACGAGTAGCTTGTATCCAACTTTTTATAATTGCGTTCTAAAGCATCGGAGAGGTACGAAATCCGTACCAAAAAAAAATTAAAACTGGCTGCATTGCGATTCATTTGGTAACTATCCTGGCAAGTTGTCGGTCGTAACGAAACTCTTAGAAATGTTACATCCTCTCAAACGAGTTGCTAGTAGCCAAATTTCTCAGAATTGCAATAGAATCCATCGGAGTGGTACATAATCCGTACCGGTCAAAAATTCAAACTGGGAACATTGCGATTCATTTGGTAACTATCCAGCATGATGTCGGTCAAAACGAACTCATATACACAATCCAACTTCCCTAACGAGTAACCAGTATCCATATTTCTCAGAATCGCGACCTAAATCATCGGAGAGGTTCGAAATCCCAACCAGTCATAACTTGAAGCCGAAAGTATTGCGATATATTTGGTAACTATCCTTGCAAATTGTCGGCCAAAACGAAACTTTTAAAATCGATCCAACAACCTCTGAAACAAGTTTCTGATATCCAAGCTTTTCAGAATTGCGATCTAAAGCAATATAGAGGTACGAAATATTTACCAGTCAAAAAATCAAACCGGGAGTATTGCGATTCATTTGGTAACTATCCTTGCATGTTGTCGGTTGAAACAAAATTCTTAAAAACTATCCGACCTCTCAAACGAGTTGCATGTAGACATACTTTTTTTAATTGAAACATAAACCATCGGAGAGGTACATAATCCGTACCTGTCAAAAATTCAAATTCAGGGTATTGCGATTCATTTGAAAACTATCCTTGCATGCTATCGATAGAGGCAAAACTCTTAGAAGCAATCCAACCTAACAAACAAGTTGCCGGTATCCAATCTATCAAAATTGCGTTCTAAGGAATCGAAGAGGTACGAAATCCGTTCCAGTAAAAAAGTAAAACCGGCAGTATTGCGATTCATTTGGTAACAATCCTTGTATGTTGTCGGTCCGACCGAAACTCATTGATATGATCCATCCTTTCAAACGAGTTGCCAGTAGCCAAATTTCACAATTCCGATAGAAACCACCGGAGTGGTACATAATCCGTACCGGTCAAAAATTCAAACTGGGAGCATTGCGATTCATTTGGTAACTATCCAGGCATGTTGTCGGCCGTAACGAACTCACTAAAACAATCCAACTTCTATAATGAGTAGCCTGTATCCATATTTCCCAGAATCAGGATCTAAATCATCGGAGAGGTTCGAAATCCGAACCAGTCATAAATAGAAGCCAGGAGTATTGCGATTTAATTAGCAACTATCATAGCATCTTGTCGGTCGAAACAAAACTCTTAAAATCGAACCAACCTCTCAAACGAGTATCCGATATCCTAGCTTCTTCGAATTGTGATCTAAAGCAATATAGAGGTACGAAATATGTTCCTGTAGAAAATTCAAACCGGGAGTATTGCGATTCATTTGGTAACTATCCTAGCATGTTGTCGGCTGAAACAGAACTCTTAAAAACTATCTAACCTCTCAAGCGAGTTGCATGTAGACATGCGTTTCTGAATTGAGATCAAAACCATCGGAGAGGTACATAATCCGTACCTTTCAAAAATTCAAACTGAGGGTATTACGATTCATTTGAAAACTATCCTTGCATGTTATCGATAGAAGCAAAATTCTTAGAAGCAATCCACGCTCACAAACGATTTGCCGGTATCCAACCTTTCATAATTGCGTTCTAATGCATCGAAGAGGTACGAAATCCGTACCAGTGTAAAAGTGAAATAGACAGTATTGCGATTCATTTGGCAACTATCCTAGTATGTTGTCGGACCTAACAAAACTTTTTGAAATGACCCATCCATTCAAACGAGTTGCCAGTAGCCAAAATTTTCAAAATAGCGATAGAAACCATGGGAGTGGTACATAATCCGTACCGGTCAAAAATTTAAGCCGGGAGCATTGGGATTCATTTGGTAACTTTCCAAGCATATTGTTGGTCGAAACGAAGTCATAAAAACAATCCAATTCTCTAACGAATAGCAAGTATCCATATTTCTCAGAATCGCGATATAAGCATCGGAGAGATTCAAAATCCGAACCAGTCATAAATAAAAGCCGGGAGTATTGCGAATTATTTTGTAGGTATCTTAGCAAGTTGTTGGTCGAAACGAAACTCTAATAATCAATCCAACCCTTCAAACGAGTTTCCGGTATCAAAGCTTCTCAGAATTGCGATCAAAAGCATTATAGAGGTACGAAATATGTACCAGTCAAAAAATTCAAACCGAAGTATTGCGATTAATTTGGTAACTATCCTAGCATATTCTCGATTGGAACAGAACTCCTAAAAACGATCCAATCATCACTCAAACGAGTTGCATGTATACATACTTTTTTGAATTAAGATCTAAACAATCGTAGAGGTACATAATCTGTACCGGTAAATAATTCAAACTGGGAGTATTGCATTTCATTTGATAACTATCCCTGCATTTTGTCGATCGAAGAAAACTCTTAGAAGCGATCCAACCTCACAAACGGGTAGCTGGTATCCAACGTTATATAATTGCGTTCTAAAGCATCGGTGAATTTTGAAATCCGTACCAGTAAAAAATTAAAACTGGCGGTATTGCGATTCATTTGGTAACAATCCTAGAAAGTTGTCGGTCGTAACGAAACTCTAAGAAATGAGACATCCACTCAAACGAGTTGCCAGTAGCAAAATTTCTCAGAAATGCAATAGAAACCATCGGAGTGGTACATAATCCGTACCCGTCAAAAATTCAAACCGGGAGCATTGCGATTCATTTGGAAACAATCTAACATGTTGTCGGTCGAAACGAACTCATAAAAGCAATCCAACTTCTTTAACGAGTAGCCGGTATCCATATTTCTCCGAATCGCGATCTAAAGCACCGGAGAGGTTCGAAATCCGAACCAATCATAAATAGAAGCCGGGAGTATTGCGAATTATTTGGTAACTATCCTAGCATGTTGTCGGACAAAATGAAACTCTTAAAATCGATCCAACCTCTCAAACAAGTTTCCGTTGTCCAAGCTTCTCAGAATTGCGATCTAAAGCATTATAGCGGCACGAAATATGTACCAGTCGAAAATTCAAACCGGGAGTATTACGATTCATTTGTTAACTATCCTAGCATGTTGTCGGTTGAAACAGAACTCTTAAAAATTATCTAACCTCTAAAACGAGTTGCATCTAGATATGCATTGTTGATTTGAAATCTAAACCATCGTAGAGGTACATAATACGTACCTGTCAAAAATTCAAATTGAGGGTATTACGATTCATTTGAAAACTATCCTTGCATGTTATCGATAGAAGCGAAACTCTTAGAAGCGAAACTCTTAGAAGTGATCCAACCACACAAACGAGCTGGCGGTATCCAACCTTTTTATAATTGTGTTCTAAGGCATCGAAGAGGTACGAAATCCGTACCAGTGTTAAATTAAAACTGGCAGTATTGCGATTCATTTGGTAACTAGCCTAGTATGTTGTCGGACCTAACGAAACTCTTTGAAATGAAACATCCTTTCAAATGTGTGGCCAGTAGCCAAATTTTTTAAAATTGCGATAGAAACCATCGGAGTGGTACATAATCCGTACCGGTCAAAAATTCAAGCCGGGAGCATTGCGATTCATTTGGTAACTATCCAAGCATGTTGTCGGCTGAAACGAACTCAAAAAAACAATCCAACTTCCCTAACGAGTAGCCGGTATCCATATCTCTCAGAAATGCGATCTAAAGCATCGGAGAGGATCAAAATCCAAACCAGTCATAAATAAAAGCCGGGAGTATTGCGATTTATTTGGTAATTATCCAAGCATGTTGTCGGTCGAAACGAAACTCTTAAAATCGATCCAACCACTCAAACGAGTTTCCGGTATCCAAGCTTCTCAAAATTGCGATCTAAAGCATTATAGAGGTACGAAATATGTACCAGTCAAAAATTCAAACAGGGAGTATTGCGATTCATTTGATAACTATCCTAGCATGTTGTCGGTTGAAACAGAACTCTTAAAAATGATCCAACCACTCAAACGAGTTGCATGTAGACATGCAATTTTTAATTGTGATCTAAACCATCGGAGAGGTACATAATCTGTACCGGTCAACAATTCAAACTGGGAGTATTGCGATTCATTTGATAACTATCCCTTCATGTTGCCGATCGAAGAAAACTCTTAGAAGCGATCCAACCACACAAACGGGTAGCTGGTATCTAACGTTTTATAATTGTGTTCTAAAGCATCGGTGAGTTTTGAAATCCATACCAGTAAAAAATTAAAACTGGCAGTATTGTGATTCATTTGGTAACAATCCTAGCAAGTTGTCGGTCGTAAGGAAACTCTAAGAAATGAGACATCCTCTCAAACGAGTTACCAGTAGCAAAATTTCTCAGAAATGCAGTAGAAACCATCGGAGTGGTACATAATCCGTATCCGTCAAAAATTCAAACCGGGAGCATTGCGATTCATTTGGTAACAATCCAACATGTTGTCGGTCGAAACGAACTCATATCCAACCTCTCAAACAAGTTTCCGAAGTCCAAGTTTCTCAGAATTGCGATCTAAAGCATTATAGCGGTTCGAAATATGTACCACTCGAAAATTCAAACCGGGAGTATTACAATTCATTTGTTAACTATCCTAGCATGTTGTCGGTTGAAACAGAACTCTTAAAAATTATTTAACCGCTAAAACGAGTTGCATCTAGACATGCGATGCTGAATTGAAATCTAAACCATCGGAGAGGTACATAATACGTACCTGTAAAAAGTTCAAATTGAGGGTATTACGATTCATTTGAAAACTATCCTTGCATGTTATCGATAGAAGCGAAACTCTTAGAAGCGAACCTCTTAGAAGCGATATAACCTCACAAACTAAAACCGGGAGTATTGCGTACCAGTGAAAAACCGGGAGTATTGAGTATTGAGTATCCAACCTTTTTATAATTGTGTTCTAAGGCATCGAAGAGGTACGGAATCCGTACCAGTGAAAAATTAAAACCGGCAGTATTGCGATTTTTTGGTAACTAGCCTAGTATGTTGTCAGTCCTAAAGAAACCCTTTGAAATGATCCATCCTTTCTAACGAGTTACCAGTAGCCAAATTTTTCAGAATTACGATAAAAACCACTGGAGTGGTACATAATCCGTACCGGTCAAAAATTCAAACCGGGAGCATTGCGATTCATTTGGAAACTTTCCAAGCATGTTGTCTGTCGAAACGAACTCATTAAAACAATCAAACTTCTCTAACGAGTAGCCGGTATCCATACTTCACAGAATCGCGATCTAAAGCATCGGAGAGATTCGAAATCCGAATCATTCATAAATAGATGCCAGGAATATTGCGATTTATTTGGTAACTATCCTAGCATCTTGTCGGCTGAAACGAAACTCTTAAAATCGAGCCAACCTCTCAAGCGGGTCTCCTAGATCCAAGCTTCTCAGAATTGCGATCTAAAGCATTATAACGGTACGAAATATGTACCACTCAAAAATTTAAGCCGGGAGTATTGCGATAAATTTGGTAACTATCCTAGCATGTTGTCGGTTGAAGCAGATCGCTTAAAAACTATCTAACCTCTCAAACGAGTTGCATGTAGACATGGAATTTTGAATTGAGATCTAAACCATCGGAGAGGTACATAATCCGTACCTGTCAAAAATTCAACCGTACGGATTAATAAGAAGCTATCCAACCGCACGAACGATTTTCCGGTGTCCAACCTTTCATAATTGCGTTCTAAGGCTTCGAAGAGCTACGAAATCCATAACAGTGAAAAAGTAAAATTAGCAGTATTGCGATTCATTCGGTAACTATCCTAGTATATTGCCGGTCCTAACGAAACTTTTTGAAATGATCCATCCTTCCAAACGAGTTGCCAGTAGCCAAATTTCTCAGAATTGCGATAGAAACCATCGAAGTGGTACATAATCCGTACCGGTCAATAATTCAAAGCCGGGAGCATTGTGATTCATTTGGTAACTATCAAAGCTTGTTTTCGGTCGAAACGAACTCATAAAAATAATCAAACTTCTCTAACGAGTAGCCGATATACTTATTTCTCTGAATCGCGATCTAAAGCATCGAAGAGGTTCGAAATCCGTGCAAGTCATAAATAGATGTCAGGAGTATTACGATTTATTTGGTAACTAGCCTAGTATGTTGTCGGTTGAAACGAACTCATAAAATCGATCCAATCTCGCAAACGAGTTTTCGGTATCCAAGCTTCTCAGAATTGCAGTCTATAGCATTATAAAGCTACGAAATATGTACCAATCAAAAATTCAAACTAGGAGTATTGCGATTCATTTGGTAACTATCCTAGCATTATGTCAGTTGAAATAGAACTCATAAAAGCGATCCAACCACTCAAACGAGTTGAATGTAGGCATGCTTTTTGGAATTGAGATCTAAACTATCAGAGAGGTTCATAATCCGTACCGGTTTAAAATTCAAGCTGGGAGTATTGCGATTTATTTGATAAATATCCCTACATGTTGTAGATCGAAGAAAACTCTTAGAAGCGATCCAACCTCACAAACGAGTAGCCGGTATCCATGTTTTTATAATTGCGCTCTAAAGCATCGGAGAGGTACAAAATCCATACCAGTAAAAAATTAAAACCGACTGTATTGCGATTCATTTGGTAACTATCCTCGCAAGTTGTCGGTGGAAGAAAACTCTTAGAAGCGATCCAGCCTCACAAACGAGTAGCTGGTATAAATCTTTTTATAATTGCGTTCTAAAGCATCAGAGAGGTACGAAATCCGTACCAGTAAAAAATTATAGCCGATTGTATTGCGATTCATTTGGTAACTATTCTAGCAAGTTGCCGATCGTAACGAAACTCTTAGAAAGATACATCCTCTCAAACGATGTTCAGTAGTAGCAAAATTTCCTAAAATTGCAATAGAAAACATCGGAGTGGTACATAATCCGCACCGGTAAAATCAAACCGGGAGATTTGCGATTCATTTGGTAATTATCCAAACATGTTGTCGGTCAAAACGAACTCATAAAAACAATCCAATTTCTCTTACGAGTCGCGATATGCATATTTCACAGAATCCGAACCAGTCATAAATAGAACCCTCCTGCAATTTATTTGGTAACAATCCTAGCATATTGTCAAGTCGAAACGAAACTTAAAAAATCGACCCAACCTCTCAATCGAGTTTTCGGTATCCATGCTTCTCAAATGCGATCTAAATCAATATAGAGGTACGAAATATGTACCTGTCATAAATTCAAATGGGAGTATTGCGATTCATTGGTAATATCCTAGCATGTTGTCGGTTGAAATAAAAACTCTTAAAAACGATCCAACCTCTCAAGCGAGTTGCATGTAGACATGTTTTCTTGAATTGAGATCAAAACCATCGGAGAGGTACATAATCCGCACCTGTCAAAAATTCAACTGAGGGCATTACGATCATTTGAAATCAATCTTGCATGTATCGATAGAAGCGAAACTCTTAGAAGCGATCCAACCTCACAAACGTGTGGCAGTATCCAACCTTCATAATTGCATTCTAAAAACATCGAATAGGTACAAAAACCGTACCACTAAAAAGTAAAATCCGCAGTATTGCGATTATTTGGTAACTATCATAGTATGTTGTCGGACCTAAAGAAACTCTTTGAAATGATCCATCCTTTCAAACGAGCAGCTGCCAGTAGCCAAATTTCTCAAAATTGCGATAGAAACATCGGAGGGTACATAATTCCGTACTGGTCAAAATTCAAACCGAGAGTATTGCGATTCATTGGTAAACTATCCAAGCATGTTGTCGTTCGAAACGAACTCCAAAAAAATCCAACTTCTCTAACGAGTAGTCGGTATCCATATTTCTCAGAATCGCGATCTAAAGCATCTGAGAGGTTCGAAATTGAACCAGTCATAAATAGAAGCCGGGAGTATTGCAATTTATT